>PGFW01007666.1:46295-57600 GCA_003123925.1 Haematobia irritans | reverse complement strand
AAACATTAGTAGACTGCTTAAGTTAACGTTTTCCAAGTGTGCCAGTAATCTAAGGCTATACGCCCCTTAAACGTTACAACATACCAAAAAAAGCTTAGGTATTACATACGGACGTAATGCCTTCGCGTATAGAAAATGTTTATGGCATTGCCGTCCTTTTTTTTTTTTTCAAACAACACAAATCCTCTATCGAAAAAATTAATTTAAAAATGGTAATACAGATCCCATTTGATGTAATGCATTTACATAATTAAGGAGTCACAAAACAATTTTGCAATAGGGAAACATTGAATTTTAAATTGTCTTGATGATATATCTAATATATCAGATGAATTGGTTTCCTTAGCTCCTCATTCGTTTATTTAAATGTGGTCATAGACTGTTGCTTTCCAAGAATTATCGTAGTCACATTGATGTTGGCGAGGACATATTTAAGTCATTTGTGTAATATTTCGATCTGCTATATCCAATAAAAAAAGTTGGCATACAGTGTGCACAATGTACAACACGTAGCTCAATGCGCTCGTGAAATTTGACATATTCAGAGCTTTACAGCCTATTGGTATGAAAATTATCTCCAAACACTGAAAAAATCGGTTGAGTCCACCGAATATATTGCAACAACTTTCGAATAATGTAACAATTCAAAAAGTTTCATTTAAAAATTTAGGATTGAAACGATCGAATCGAGGTTTTGTAACTGGCTATATAACAGAAGAATTTGAACTAAGCAAGATTTAGCCAAAGAAGTTTAATAACTTGAAGCTCGTATAGCATTAGTTTGACTCACAAATAAAAAAAAAACACAAAAATAATTTTAAAAATATTTAATGTAAAACAAGTTATATACAGCAGTAAGTTCGGCCGGGCCGAATCTTAAATACCCACCACCATGAACCAAATATTAGGATTTCCTTTGAAATTTCAGGAGGGCTTGAGGACTTGAGGACACTTCCCGAAGATACATTTAAAGATTTCACCTATGAGGACTATATCAGATTCTGGATTTATAAGAACCATTTTTGTTTGAGTTTTAGAGGAATCATTAACATCTCTTGTAAGTGTGCAAGAAAATTATAAAATAACGTCTTGATTTGAAATTTTAAATCTGTAGATTTTCACCCGAAAAATAAAATCTGGAAATTTTACATTGAGTTTCAAGCAATTTTCATGATCAGTGCGCCTTCTATACTCACAAGAAGTGAAATTGGTCTATATGGAGGCATTACCAAATGGACCGATAAAAACTTAATCCGATACACGTTTTTGTGAGCCTTAAATACGAGAATATTTACAATTTCAGGCAAATCGGATAAAAACTACGGTTTCTAGAAACCTAAGGAGTTAAATCGTTCTTATGGGGGCTATACTAAAATACCGACCGATACTAACCGTTTTCGGCACACCTCTTTATGGCCCAAAAATACCTCTAGATTTCCAATTTCAGGCAAATTGGATAAAAACTACGGTTTCTATAAGCCCAAGAAGTAAAATCGGGAGGTCGGTTTATATGGGGGCTATACCAAAACATGGACCGACACTCACCATTTTTGGCACACCTCTTCAAGGTCCCAAAATATCTCTAGATTTTCAATTTCGCGCAAATTGGATGAAAACTACGGTTTCTATAAGCGAAAGACCCCAAATCGGGAGGTCGGTTTATATGGGGGCTATACCAAAACATGGACCGACACTCACCATTTTTGGCACACCTCTTCAAGGTCCCAAAATATCTCTAGATTTTCAATTTCGCGCAAATTGGATGAAAACTACGGTTTCTATAAGCGAAAGACCCCAAATCGGGAGGTCGGTTTATATGGGGGCTATACAAAACATGGACCGACACTCACCATTTTTGGCACACCTCTTCAAGGTCCAAAATATCTCTAGATTTTCAATTTCGCGCAAATTGGATGAAAACTACGGTTTCTATAAGCGAAAGACCCCAAATCGGGAGGTCGGTTTATATGGGGGCTATACCAAAACATGGCCCGATATAGCCCATCTTCGAACTTGACCTGCGCGCAGACAAAAGACGATTCTGTGCCAAATTTCAGGACGATAGCTCCATTATTGAATGCTGTAGCGTGATTACAACAGACAGCCAGACAGACAGACGGACATGCTTATATCGTCTTAGAATTTCTCCCTGATCAAGAATATATATACTTTATATAGTCGGAAATCGATATTTCGATGCGTTACAAACGGAATGACAAACTTATTATACCCCGTCACCATTCTATGGTGGTGGGTATAAAAATGGCGAATAATTTCAGCAACATTGTTAAAAAATCATACGAAGGAAGTGGCGAATTCAGACATAATACCAATGAAAATGTTAATAATTAATTGGATCAGATTTTAAAAAGTCAACCTCGAATGGATGCAAAACTTCATGGTAAGTGGTCACATTGGTAAAGATTTTTAATATACTCATACTCATTAAAACCGAATATTTTCTAAAAATACGAAATAAAACAAAGCTAGGCGAAAGTGTAGAAGGTATATAAAAACGTTTAAAAATATGAGTATATTCATTTTTAATTGTTTTACCCAAAGTACTACACCAAAATTATGGCAGTTTTGAAACAATTGGTAAATGAAAATGTCAATCGATTTTCCTGTAAAATCATCGGAGGATACGGAAACATTAAATTTAAAAATTGGAGACGATGTCGATAATAATGTAAGTATTTTATAGTGATTTAAAAATGAAGTAAAAATTAATTAAGACGACAATAATAAAAACAATATGTCGTAGAATATACAACACCGGTAATACTGGACTACAATTATGATGGCATAAATAACAAGAGATTTTAAGGGATTAAAAGCATTAAATAGTGCGACTATGGTAATTTTTGTTATATTTCTTGTAGTTTGTATATTTATTGACAAATTTTATCTTTTATTTTGGTTGCTGTCAAGGCGGAAGGCTACAAAGTGAAGGACTATGTAGCGGATATTGGGAAGTCCTTCAAAAATTTCAAAGGGCTCCATTTCCGAAAAGTTTGTGTTGTGACGACGAAGTTTATGCTGTGACGACGAAAGTTTGTATTGTGACAATCGTTTCCGCCGCAACATTTATATTTTATTATTATTTTTATACCCACCACCATAAAATGGTGACGGGGGTATAATAAGTTTGTCATTCCGTTTGTAACACATCGAAATATCGATTTCCGACTATATAAAGTATATATATTCTTGATCAGGGAGAAATTCTAAGACGATATAAGCATGTCCGTCTGTCTGTTGTAATCACGCTACAGCCTTCAATAATGGCGCTATCGTCCCGAAATTTGGCACAGATTAGTTTTTTGTTTGCAGACAGGTCAAGTTCGAAGATGGGCTGTATCGGTGCAAGTTTTGATATAGTCCCCATATAAACCGACCTCTCGATTTGGGGTCTTGGGCCTATAAAAACCGTAGTTTTTATCAGATTTGCCTGAAATTGGAAATCCAGAGGTATTTTGGAACCATAAAGAGGTGTGTCGAAAATGGTCTGTATCGGTCCTTGTTTTGGTATAGCCCCCATATAGACCGATCTCCCGATTTTGCTTCTTAGGCGTCTAGAAACAGTATTTTCTATCCGATTTGTCTGAAATTCAAAATCTAGAGGTATTTTAGGGCCATAAGGAGGTGTGTCGAAAATGGTCCGTATCGGTCGATGTTTTGATATAGCTCCCATATAGACCGACCTCCCGATTTTGCTTCTTGGGCGTCTAGAAACTATATTTACCATCCGATTTGCCTGAAATTGGAAATCTAGAGGTATTGTGGGACTATAAAGAGGTGTGTCGAAAATGGTCCGTATCGGTCCATGTTTTGGTATAGCCCCCATATAGACCGATCTCCCGATTTTGCTTCTTGCGCGTCTAGAAACAGTATTTTCTATCCGATTTGTATGAAATTGAAAATCTAGAGGTATTTTGGGACCATAAAGAGGTGTGTCGAAAATGGTGTCCATCGGTCCATGTTTTGATATAGCCCCCATATAAACCAACCTCCCGATTTGGAGTCTTGGGCCTATAAAACCGTAGTTTTTATCCAATTTGCCTGAAATTGGAAATATAGAGGTATTTGAGGACCATAAAAAGGTGTGCCGAAAATGGTGCCCATCGGTCCATGTTTTGGTATAGCCCCCATATAGACCGATATCCCGATTTTGCTTCTAGAAACTATATTTACAATACGATTTGCCTGAAATTGGAAATCTAGAGGTATTTCAGGACCATAAAAAGGTGTGCCGAAAATGGTTCTCATCGGTCCATGTTTTGATATAGGCCCCATAGAGACTGATCTCCCGATTTTGCTTCTTGGGCTTCTAGAAACTATATTTTCTATCCGATTTTTCTGAAAATCTTGCTGGAAATTAGTAATCTATAATGAAATTTTAGACAAACGAAATTTCCTTTTCTTATAAAGTATTTTCGTTTACTCTAAAATTCTCTAAAATAGCAGGCGCACTGATTATGAAAATTGCTTCAATCTGAAAGTGAAATTTCCAGATTTTACTCATCGTATTTATTTAAATAATGGCGGAAAAAATCTACAGATTTAAGATTTCAAATCAAGGCGTAATTTAATCATATACACAATATGTTTATAATTTCTCTAAAACTCAAACAAAATTGGTTCTCATAAATCTAGAATCTTATCTGGTCTTCATAGGTAGAATCTTTAAAGTTTGTCTGCGGGAGCTGACTGCCTTGGGATAAGATTTCTCATCAAACCCCCTACAATTCTATATATTATCAAGTATCCCACTACACGCAAAGAAAAAAAACGTTTGGAAAACGTGTACCGAAAACGTTTTCTTTTGTTAGAGTTTTTTGAATTGCTTCGAAAATTTTAAACTTTTATCACCAAAAAAATTCGTTTGTTACAAAATTTTTATTTTTTCAATAAAAAAGTTATTTTTGAAACAACAACACAGTCCATTTCGTTTATATCAAACACTGTTCTTTTCTGACTTTAGGTCTTTAATAAGACACATTTTACAGTTCAAAATTTAATACTACAATGTAATGTTGAACATTTTTTCGGAATCTTCCGAACATATCTGGAATATATGTAAAAACAAAAAAAAAAAAAACTTTGGTCGAAGCAGGGATCGAACCCACGACCCTTGGCATGCAAGTCGGACGTAGCAACCACTGCACCACGGTGCCAAACTAAATGTTTGTTTCTGTTAAATAAACTTTGTTTATTCGGTTCGTGGGCGCCGCAAGCTATGCTATATAAATATAACGTATATGGATATTTATCTATTGATGACCATAACAGGTACATAGCTCAGTGGTTAGTGTGTTGGCTTACAAAGTGCATGGTCCGCGGTTCGATTCTCCGTCCAGGCGAAAGGTAAAAAAAATTTTAAAATTTATAAAATCGTATAATTTCTTCTACATTTGTGTATTACAGGAAAAGTTGTTAAGAACTAAAAAAACATCGTGGATGTGAGAAAGATGTGAGGGAAAATGCAATTAGCAAGAAAACAATTTTTTTTTTGAGTTTGTCCTTATGAAATTGTTTTTACATCCTGGAAAAGAATAAACGTTTATCACAAAAAGTATATACTTTTCTCCCAAATACACTTCCTTCCGAAAAGCAAATGAGAAACGAACTTTGTTTGTCTAAAATTTCGTTTGGGAGGAAAGAATTATTTTTTTGCGTGTACGACGAAGAGTTTTCAAAAGTAAACTATCATATTGATTCATGTGGTGGGTATTTAAAAATTCCGGCACGGCCAATTTATCTGCTGATATACTGTGTTTATTACTGAATTCTTTTTATGATAATCCTTGTTTTTAGTTTTTAAGGTGAATAGTTTTTCCTTTCCAACATTCTTGAAATATATTTTGAGCCTTATAAATTTATATTACATATATAATTTCTTTAAACAAATTATATCCCATGCGATATAAAAGATGGTTGTAGGGTATGAAAGGAAAGGAAAAGAAGAAGTTGAAACCGGGCTCTTCGGGGATATTTCGCCATCAATCACGTAATCACCGATCAAAGTCACAGTCAAGGTCACCCGCGAATAAAACGTGTTCTTGCCTTTGTTTCAATTGACTTTACGTACGTTAGTCAACTACTCGCGTCTGCCGTGGTATGTGTTTCGAACACGGTCACAGTCGCGTCTACTTCTCGTTCTCTCAGTCACTTTCTTCGACTTGTGTTCCGAACTCGGCCACAGACCAGAATCTGCTCTAACCGTTTCACCGGTCAAGGCCGCAACATCGTGTTTTTCCCCACGGTTACAACCCGATGCGGTTTTCTTTCCCTATACATCATCCTTTTATAGTTTACCATCGAATCGGATGTTAATAGGGGTGCTTAACTCAAGATTACTGTTATAAATAGAAAGTAAAACTGGATTGTTCCATCGTTCCCATTTTTAAGTAAAACACAATATTCAGCATTCGCCATCCGAAGCCCTTACGCATTGGTATTGACTTTGTAATGTGTTACGTCATCCGATTCGCTTTAAATTTGGAACATAACGTTAGTATATGCCCCTAACAATTATGCATTTATGTCGGGCCATAATTACATATAGTCCCGAGTCCGAAGACTTATAACAAATTGCTTATTGATTTAACAAAATAGTGAAAAAATAAACTTTACACTTAGTCAAAACTCTAGAAGAGGTTTTGTTTTTAAAAGGATCAAGCGAAATAAGAAATAAATCAAAAATCTATATATTTTTGCAGCTAAGCTATTTAGGAACAACATTTCAGATTTAAAAGCAAATAGAACAGTTTAGTGAAACTTATATTCGGACATATTTTCATAAATCAGAAAAAAAATTATAAATTTTTCTCCTGGTTATATTCAAAACTGAATTTAAACTGGTATCATAATTGCTATCTTCGCTTCAATTACCTTCTTCTTGGACTAAGAAAAATGCAAGTATTAGTGTATAGATACAATTTTAGAGAACCGGGCCGAACTAGAGAAATTTGGTAGCTCCGCGAATGAGTACTATTAGAACTTTTTATATAGTGAGAGCACTGTTCCGATGAAATTTAAATATGGTACCCGACTGTATTGGAGGATCACGTGCGAGAGGGCGATAACCAAAAGAGGATTATGAGCCGCTATGTGAACTTGAGAAAAACCTAAGATATAATAATGAGCACCAAATCTACTTACACATAAATCATTTTTATGTTACTTGCTGCATTCAAGTTTTTTATTCCTCGATTCCATAATTGATTCTATATATTATATAGTTATCTCAAAATGCATTTCTTTAGTTGATATAAATCAAATGTCAGTAGTATAGAAAACATTAACTACCTATAATTTTTGTAACCTAGGATACTTTATAATTACTTCAATGTTTTGTTTTTTTGACAAGGCAAAGCATTATGTCTATAGCACTGGCAAGTGGTGATTTTAATAGGGCATGAAAAAGAGATTCTACTAACCACCCATCGTCAATTTAAAATAAAAGGCCAAATATTGACGTAATAACATTTTTGCAGTTAAAATGTCACCTTTGATCACAATTCAACAGAGGTACTATGATTTAGGTTATTCGATTATTAAAATTAGAGACCATCTAACTCGGATGAGTATTAAATACCTTCCGTCTAACTCAAATCAGATTATAAAATGGCACGAATGGAACTATATAAAAAGGAGTACATTATCATGGATTTTGCGTTTAATTGAATGCCTAAACACGAGCAGCTCCATCTTGAAGAGCGTGAGAGAGCTGAATATAGTGAGGTGGAAAATATCGCTAATGTATATAATTTATATATTTCGCTCTAGATCAATATTATACAATTACTTATTGATGGGTTACACATATAAATAAAAATAACAGAAATTCGCATTCCAGCACCATAATTTACACAACTCTTCACCTATGGATATTGAGATGATTTTGTGTGTAAGCATTAACATTCAAGATAATAGTGAATAACACTCGATAAAATTATAGATATTGAGATTATAATTTATAATTTGTTTTTATTAAAGGCTGGACAGCTTTGTAGAACTCAGACCAATAAATAACAATGGCAAGTTCTTGTCACCACTCAATAAGACAAACTTTTAAAAAGTCATTTCCAGATAATAGTACCATACAATTGATGTTCCTTCAGATATTACAAACTTACACAGGAAGTATCCTTACATTCATTTTTTATAACATACATGGCGATTTTTCATATTTTATAAAAAAGTTTTTAACTGATTTTTTTTTTAATCTAATACCGAATATAATAAAACAGATCTATTGAATTATTTAATAAAAATATCTGGTACAAATTCTCATTTTAAAATAATTATTGTCTAAAAAAATTGGATAATTATATATCTTCATGTGATTTATTATATTTATTTATATGTGAAACTTTTTGCTAAAATAATTTTCATGGAGGCGTCTATATACAAAAAAAGCGTCATTAGATTAACATTATTAAATAATACTGCAATAAAAGTATAAATTGGAATTATTATTCTTAGTATTTCGACATAAAATCAAATTATTTACAGAAATTTTTTGTCAAATTCTTTCTAACCATGTTTACACTTGTAATTAGCTTATCCACATCTATTAAAATTATAAGTTGTATATTGTGGTTTTGTCTTATCAATTACAAGTAGCACCGGCTGTGTGAAAATGGAGGACTTTCCGTCCTACTCATATGCAGCAAGCCCATGGGTAGACACTTTCAATAACGCTCATGAGCGATAAATTTGTCGCACAACTTCCGGTCAAACGACACCAGTTTCATTACTATTTTACAACGCTATTTTTGCATGGAGAATAAAGAAAAAAAATATAATATGTTTCCCATAATAACTCTATTAACTATACAAGAAAGTTTGCAATTAATGGAAACATAATCATAGAATTCGGATGGAACTTGTTTCTCTTTAATCTCCAATTTGTGCATGGAGATTCGTATTAAGGTTCGCACACAAACATCTGCCCGTGTACGTAGTATGAGTTATGATTCCAATACTATCTCTAACCCTATGAGAATTTTACGAGAGAGAGAATGTAAAATCTGGGATCCGAGTTTATATAGGAACTATAAATGTATTTAATGGCCCGAATAAATGCTAAAAATTGTTTAGGGAATGAGAGAGGCCACTAAAAATAAAACGTAATGTACCAAAAAACTCATTGTCGATACATATAGACGATCGAACGACGACGAGTAAAAACATAATTAAATTAATTTGAATTAAAAGTCAATACCAAACACAATACAACTACGTTAAAAGCGAGCGATTACCGGAATGGAAAATGCTGAATAATTATATGTAGAGCGTTGTAATCTTATAAAATAAACATTGGAACCAGATACACACAATAAAATCCAGAGATTTATATACCTTTCTTAATTTAAATTATAAACACGTTAACTTATATATGAGTTAAAGCACCTCCTTAATATTTTATACAATGAAAATCGATAAAATATTTCGATGGTAATAAACTATAAAAATAATAAAAGAAAGTAGTATAAAGATTTAATTAAAACGGGAAAAGAAATACTTAATGCATCGGGTTGATGAACCGTGGGGAAAACAGCCACAATAGTGCTATATTGTATTTTTTAATTAGGATTGGCCTATAGTACACAATCTATCTTTTGCGTCTTCATCAAACACAACTAAACCTACAACTAGGAGGAGGAGGCGCAATACAGAAGCGAGATTGATCACAAGGGCCGCAAACATCGGAGAGCGGGTTTCTATACCCACACACGAGAAGATGACTTAAAAACCCGTATAATGCGGAATACTTGTTCACCTAAATATCTTAATATTCATATAGCCATAATATTTAACTTAAAAGTTTTCATCCGTATCCTTGCGAACAAGGATGTATATTTTTAAACCTTTCCACTATTAGGGGTGCTTAACTCAAGATTTACTGTTATAAATAGAAAGTAAAAACTGGATTGTTCCATCGTTCCCATTTTTTTAAGAAAAACACAATATCAGCATTCGCCATCCGAAGCCTTACGCATTGGTATTGACTTTGTAATGTGTTACGTCATCCGATTCGCTTTAAATTTGGAACATAACGTTAGTATATGCCCCTAACAATTATGCATTTATGTCGGGCCATAATTACATATAGTCCCCATATAAATCGATCCCAGATTTAACTTCCCGAGTCTCATGGAATGGTAACATATACGTACACGCCCTTTAACAACCATGCACAAATTGGAGAAACAGATTCCATCCGATCTAGTTGGATTTTTTCCTTAATTGCAACTTCATTATAGTGAATATTATACTTTTTCCCCAGCAAAAAAGCGTCGCCAAAAAAGTAATGAAACTGTTCGTTTTGGATCCGGAAGTGGTGCACAATTGACGCAGAAGCGATGAATTTAACATGGGCTTGTCATAGGACGGAAGTCCTCCATTTCAACAGCCGGTGCACTGAATTTGCATCACATATTTAGGTGTGATCCGAATTCAATGTTTTGGATGTAAATTACAAAATTCTGTATTATTTTGTCAAATAAATAATTTTTATACTTTTTTTAGTATTTTTAATGAATTCTAACGCTTGTCTTTGACCTCAAATATTTTCAAAAATTCACAATTTTTTCACATTGGATTTAAAATTTTTTTAGACAAAATTTAAATAATTTGTACCATTTTATGAATTCTTAAACTGTTTTTAACCGATTTGAAAAAAAAACAGTTAAAATTACCCATTAAAAATATGAAAAAAGCATGTTATAAAAAATTGAATGTAAGGAACTTCCTGTGTAGTTAAAATAAAGGACATCATTTGGAGTACATCTTCTGGAAGTGCTTTTAAAGTTTTGTCTTTGGACGAACTTCCCATTTTTTTGCTGGGTCAAGCTGCGCCAATATATAACAATATCTAATTTTTTCGGACCACTTCAGTACACACCAAAACGCCATATCCAGAGGGTGTGTATGTGCTGGAATGCGAATTTCTGTATTGTATATGCCCATCAAAGTAATGTAAATTTGTCTGGCATACATAGAGATTCCACCCACTACTACCCTCATGAGATCATGATAATGACCATTGTTCTTGTGCATTTAACTGATTTTGAGTAGACGGAGGTTTTCTATCCGTTCATGTCCTTTTTATCAATAACAATGCACAAGCGCCCTGTTTGACAAACGTGACATTTGTGAATGTAAACGTCAATATTTGGCTTTCATTTAAATGGACATTGTGGTTAGAGATCCTTTATGCCTATAAAATCATCCACTTGCCACGACATGACTATTGCCTAGCAAAAAACTTCGAAAGTTCACTTCTCAGGTCTAA
>PGFW01007653.1:10505-22045 GCA_003123925.1 Haematobia irritans | reverse complement strand
CGAGTGGTTGTGCATAGATACTTATTGTCACACTGGACAAATATTTGACAGAAATCAAAAAAAGAATCCGTCGCCACAGCCAAACCAGAAAACATATTTAGCTTATATTATATAATATCATGGTAGGATTATTTTCCAAAAACCGTTTGAAGATATTTGGAAAATGCTTCTAGAATAATGTTTAACACACATTTTGATCAAATATTTGACTAGTGTGACCATAGCCTTAAAAGTATTACCAATATTTGATAACATTTGGTTAAAATGTTGCTTTGAACAATTCGGATACATTACCACACTTATCTAAAGGATCTATGCGGTGCGATACTAAGGTTCCTTACTATTTTACTATTCTCGATTTTTTCACACGCAAGTAACGGTTTAATACAAATGCAAAATTTCGAATGTCAAAACGTGAGATTTTGAGTTTAATATGAACACAGTATAATGTTGGCCGTTCAGACTATCAGTATATCCGTATAAAATCTTAAGGTGTGGTCAAATGCTAAGAATTATCTACGATGAGCTAAAAATCGATAAATGTGTCACATTAATAAGATGCAATATCGATTATGTTGTCGAACGTAACTAATGGTGTGGCCAACATTTGGGATTGTTATCGAAAAGTTGTATAGAGACATTATTTTACGAATAATCGTATAAAAACAAACAAAATAACAAAATATTTCCTTCTCAATTGGGCTTGATTTCTTTCAAATGAACAATTATAAAACTTAAATATTTTTAACACGTGGCAACGATATAATCAACAGTGATCATTTCAAGGACTACAGCAAACTATGACAACAAGCTATAAATGTTGTATTAAGACATTGTTGTTATAAAACTAAGTTGATGTATTTTATATAAATAATTTCTACATAATCTTATCCCATCGTACATCCCAAAAAAAAATATTATTATTTTATTTTTATCAAATTTTTAGCGCACTAAGTAATTAAATCCATGATTTGTAGTAGTTAATGTAAAGCTATTTGAGAAACAAGCATAGAAACCCAGTCATGATGTACATTTTTGTTCTCTGTTATAAAAACTAACTCCTAAAAATAATTATAAAATGAAATAATAAAACTGAAAAAATAATGGAAAAAAGTAAAGAGGATTATTTTTTAAAGTAGTGTGTAATTTAAATTTTAATAAAATAGAATACATTAAAAAATATAAAATATGAGACTCCACAATAAAATGCATACGCGCCCACCAATACTTTGATAAATTAACACATCTATGCCTATGGTTTATTAGTTTTTCTTTTTATTTTATTAATGCATATGAAAATACATATGCTGGCTTTTTGTTGAATACTGAAGCAATTCTAAAACCTTTCTTTTTTGCTGTTCTTGGCGAAGTAAAGATATATTAAATTGAAGTAAACCTGCCCCAATAAACACAAGCATTGAAGAAATGCTTATATTCAGTACGCTTTCAAACATTTTTTCCAAGAATTAGCTTAGAATTCAATTTGAGAAATTGTTGAGAAAATCGCGTTCTCAACAAAAACAGACATTACCCTCAACAGTAGAATTCAACACGTTAGTAACAATTTCTCAACATAGTAGCAACAACTTTTCAAACTAAATTTAATTTTAATGCTTCAAACCCATTGGAAAATTTGTTGAAGGCAAGCAATATGCAAGGCCATTTGAACTAATGTTGAAGATGGGATTCACTATCAAATTGATATGGCGTTACCTACGAAAAATGTTCATCCTTGTGTTTGTTGGGAGGTTTCTCAAACCGAGTCAATTGTGAAACCTGAAACGGTGTGTGGCAAGACCGTTTGAAGGTTTTACAATTTAAGGCGGGTATGTTTAGCCGCTACAATCGAAAATAACTCAGTAAAAACGGTATACATTTATTTTATGATGTTATGTTTGGTAAAACATGATGAGGAATACCCCAAAGTAGCTTTATATTATTTATAAAGGATTATTAGAGAAACGTAATCGTGAAAAATTTCGATTTTAGCGCGCCAAGCTCGAACTTAATACACCTTAAGTTGATAAATTTTCCATGGCCGAATTCAAAGTTTGAAAAATTGAAATCGTAACAACATATTCAATCCAAATTATATTTACCAATAGACATATTTTCTTATTTCCAACTAATCCCTCTACAAGGAATTTTATGAGGGTCCTCAAGTCTTCATACTAAACTGTCATTTATGTTTTATATATGGAGCAAGAAAATTAAAATTAATAATTACTAATATTCTGAGTTAATAAACTATAATACAGATAAATATTACCAATGCTTCTTATTATTAATTATAGATTGAATAAAATTTCCCTTGACCCACATTTTGGTAGTAATTTTAGCTATATATTTCAAATTAATAATTGTAATAAATCCCCAAAAAAATTCACATATATGTGCTAGTTATAAAACATATGCTACAAAAATGTAAAAGTTATGCTTATAATATTAATTATCCAAATAAATCATTAAACTAATTGAGACATACATACTTGTATCCTGAAATACCTATTGCTAATATTAAGCTTTAAAAAAATCAACAAAGAAATTGAGAAAAATAAAAAATATACAAAAAAAAAGAGAGAAACAAACTATCTCTGCAGTCAGTAGTTACACGTTAAAGGAATTCCCGCCCCCTAAAATGAACTAATGAAATTTGAAGATTCAATGATGATGAGTAACAAATGTAGCCTTAATGCTAATAATATTACAGTCCCTAAGAGGAGTTACAATTATTTAAGAAACTAAAGTAGATAGATTAACGTGTAACTTAAGTGCCTTACTAAAAAGTTTAACTCATATACCTAAAATGCAAAATAATTTTAAAACCAAAAAATTAATACGAAAATTATATATATATATATATTTACTTATCTTGGAGAGAATGCCCTTGTTTGAATATAGTCTTTTTCAGAAGTTAGTGGATTTCGTCATAAAATTCCGCAATAATTGTTGGTCGAAAGTCTAAATCGACTTTTGCAAAAAGTCAAAAAGTCTGTTTTTTTTAATGCCTAAAAAAAGTCGAATGATGTGAAAAAATCGAATAAGACTTTTTTATGCTCGAACAATTTCTGCAAGTATTTTTTCATTGAAAAACGCTAACAAAATTCAACCTGCGCAATGCTGGGGAATATTTGACTGATTTCTGGTAAGCCATAAACTTTTTCCCCAGACTTTTTTGTAACGTTAAGCGATAGTATGGTGATAAAGGAATATATAATCTATTACTGGTAGTAATAAAGAACGACAATTTTAAGTTTGAAAGCATAACTAAAATGGAATAAAGAATTTATCGATGATCCAGTTATCGATTATTCATTATATATTGTAGGAAAATCTTTCTCGTTGAGCGCATCATAAGATTCCGAGACGAAAATGTCTGTATTTGTAAAATCTCTTACATTGGCCAACCGCCTAAGAATTGTCGGCGATAAGTAAATTATGTCAACAAATTTGTTATCAAACACTTTAACAACCTGTAGATCGAGTATGCCTTCGAAAATAACTTATCGTGTGGCGAATATCTGGGATATGTCTCAATTATGCGTCCTACAGTTCTATAAGTTTTTCCGGACGAATGTCTGTGTTTGCAAAGAATCTTACAGTGTGTCCAATCGCTTAATGTCTATGAAGATGCGGATCTTACCTATCAAATTGATATGGCGTTACCTTTCGAAAAAAATGTTCATCCTTGTGTTTGTTGGGAGCGATTTCTCAAAACCGAAGTCAATTGTGAAACCTGAAACGGTGTGTGGCAAGACCGTTTTGGAAGGTTTAACAATTTAAAGCGCCGCGTATGTTAGCCGCTACAATCGAAAATAACTCCCAGTAAAAAACGGTAAAATTTATTTTATGATGTTATGTTTAGTAAAACATGATGAGGAATACCCCAAAGTTAGCCCTATATTATTTAAAAGGATTATTTAGCAGAAACTAATCGTTGAAAAAATTTCGATTTTAGCGGCCAAGCTCGAACTTAAGTTGATACAAATTTTCATGGCCGAATCAAAATTATGAAAAATTTTGAAATGCGTACAACATATTCAATTCCAAATTATATTAAAAACCAATAGACATATTTTCTTATTTCCAAACTAATCCCTCTTACAAGGACTTTATGAGAGTCCTCAGTCTTCATACTAAACTGCTAATTTATGTTTTATATAGGAGCCAAAGAAAAATTAAAATTTAATACATTGACTAATATTCTGAGTTAATAAACTATCAATACAGATAAATATATACCAATGCTTCTTCATTATTAATTATAGATTGAATAAATTTCCCTTGCCAACCCACATCTTTGGTAGTAATTTTTAGCCCTATATATTTCAAATAATAATTGTAATAAAATCCCGCAAAAAATTTTCAACATATAATGTTGCTAGTTATTAAAACATATGCTACCAAAAATGTAAAAGTTATGCCTTATAATAACATTAATTAATCCAAATAAATCATTGAAACTAATTTTGAGACATACATACTTGTATCCTGAAATTACCTATTGCTAAATATTAAGCTTTTAAAAAATCAACAAAGAAATTGAGAAAATAAAATATTACAAAAAAAAGAGAAACAAACTATCTCTGCCAGTCAGTAGTTACACGTAAAGGCAAAATTCCCGCCCCTAATGAACTAATGAAATTTGAACATTCAATGAATGATGAGCTAACAAATGTAAAGCTTAATGCTTAATAATTATACAGCCCTTAAGCAGAGTTACAATTTATTTAATGAACTAAGTAGATAGAATTAACGTGTAACTAGGTTGCCTTACTAAAAGTTAACCTCATATACCTAAAATGAAATAATTTAAAACCAAAAATAATAAAAAATATATATATATATATATATTTACTATCTTGGAAAACGAGAAATGCCCTTGTTTGAATATATTCTTTTTCAAAAGTAGTGGATTTCGGATAAAATTCCCAATAATTGTTGGCTCGAAAGTCTAAAATCGACTTTTGCAAAAAGTCAAATAGTCTGTTTTTTTTTAATGCTAAAAAATCGAATGATTGGAAAATCGAATAAGACTTTTTTATGCTGCGATAACAATTCGTAAGTTATCTTTCATGAAAAAACGCTAACAAATTCAACCTGGCAATTGCTGGGGAAATTTGTACTGAGTTCTTGGATTAGCCATGAAACATTTTTCCCCAGACTTTTTTTGTAACATTAGCGATAGTATGGTGAAAAGAATATATAAAACGCGATACATTACTGGATGCGGTAATAAGAACGGACAACTTTAATTTTGAAAGCATAACTAAAATGCCAATAAAGAATTTTATCGATGACCCAGTTATCGATTAATTCATTTAATTTTGCGAAAATCTTCCTCAGCCTGAGCGCATCATAAGAAATTCCGACGGAAATTCTGTATTTGTATAGAATCTTGAACAATTTGCCAACCGCCTAATTAATTGTCGGCCGATAAGTAAATTATCAAACAAAATTTGTTATCAAACACTTAACAACCTGTAGTATCGCAGTATCCTTCGAAAAATACTTATCGTTGTGGGCCGAATATCTGCGGATATGTCTCAATTATGCGTCCTACAGCTTCATACAGTTTTTCCGATGGAATGTCTGTGTTTTGCAAAGAATCTTACAGTGTGTCCAATCGTATAATGTCTTGAAGATGCCGTGATTTACTATCAAATTGATATGCGTTAACCTACGAAAAATGTTCATCCTTGTGCTTTGTTGGGAAGGTTTTCTCAAACCGAGTCAATGTGCTGAAACCTGAAACGGTGATGCTAGCAAGACCCTTTGGAAGGCTTTACAAATTTTAAGCGGTATGTTTAGGCCGCTAACAATCGAAAATAACTCAGCTAAAAACGCGTATAAATTTATTTTATGGGGGGGGGGGGGGGGGGGGGCGGGGGGGGGACGGGGGGGGGGGGCGGGGGGGGGGGGGGGGGGGGGGGGGATTGTTATAGCTTTAGTAAAACATGATGAGGCAATACCCCAAAGTAGCTTTATATTATTTATCAAAGGATTAATTAGAGAAACGTAATCGTAGAAAAATTTCGATTTTAGCGGCCAAGCTCGAACTTAAGTTGATAAATTTTCCATGGCCGAATTCAAAATTTGAAAAATTGAAATCGTAACAACATATTCAATTCAAATTATATTTACCAATAGACATATTTTCTATTTCCAACTAATCCCTCTACAAGCGAATTTTATGGCAGCAGTCCTCAGTCTTCATACTAAAACTGCATTTATGCTTTTATATATGGAGCAAGAAAATTAAAATTAATAATTACTAATATTCTGAGTTAATAAACTATAAATACAGATAAATGATTTACCAATGCTTCTTATTATTAATTATAGATTGAATTAAAATTTCCCTTGACCCACATTTTGCGGTAGTAATTTTAGCTATATATTTCAAATTAATAATTGTAATAAATTCCCCAAAAAATTTCACATATTATGTGCCTAGTTATAAAACATATGCCTACAAAAATGTAAAGTATGCTTATAATATTAATTATCCAAATAAAAATCATTAAACTAATTTGAGACATACATGTACTTGTATCCTGAAATACCTATTGCTAAATATTAAGCTTTAAAAAAAATCAACAAAGAAATTGAGAAACATAAAATATACAAAAAAAAGAGAAACAAACTATCTCTGCAGTCAGTAGTTACACGTTAAAGGAATTCCCGCCCCCTAATGAAACTAATGAAATTTGAAGATTCAATGATGATGAGTAACAAAATGTAGCTTAATGCTTAATAATATACAGCCCTAAGCAGGAGTTACAATTATTTAAGAACTAAAGTAAGATAGATTAACGTGTAACTAGTGCCTTACTAAAAGTTTAACTCATATACCTAAAATGCAAAATAATTTAAACCAAAAATTTAATAAAACAATAATAAATATATATATATATATTTACTATCTTGGAAGAGAATGCCCTTGTTTGAATATATTCTTTTTCAAAGTAGTGGATTTCGGATAAATTCCCAATAAGTTGGTCGAAAGTCTAAAATCGACTTTTTGCAAAAAGTCAAATAGTCTGTTTTTTTTTTTAATGCTAAAAAAATTCGAATGATTTGAAAAATCGAATAAGACTTTTTTATGCTCGATACAATTCGTAAGTTATCTTTCATTGAAAAACGTAACAAAAATTCAACCTGCGCAATGCTGCTGGGAAATTTGCTACTGATAGTTCTTGGATAGCCATTAAACATTTTTCCCCAGACTTTTTTTGTAACATTAGCGATAGTATGGTGATAAAGGAATATATAAACCGTACATTACTGGTATGGTAATAAAGAACGACAACTTTAAGTTTGAAAGCATAACTAAAATGGAATAAAGAATTTTATCGATGATCCAGTTATCGATTATTCATTTATTTTTAGGAAAATTCTTCTCTCGTTGAGCGCATCATAAGATTCCGACGAAAATGTCTGTATTTGTAATAATCTTACAATTGGCCAACCGCTAAGAATTGTCGGCGATAAGTAAATTATCAACAAATTTGTTATCAAACACTTTAACAACCTGTAGTATCGAGTATGCCTTCGAAAATAACTTATCGTGTGGCGAATATCTGGGATATGTCTCAATTATGCGTCCTACAGTTTATAAGTTTTTCCGGATGGAATGTCTGTGTTTGCAAAGAATCTTACAGTGTGTCCAATCGTTAATGTTGAATTGTCGGCGATGACTAAATAATAGGTAAAAGTGTTATCGATCCCATAAACATGCAGCAGTATCGACTATGCCTTCGCGACTTAACTCGTGGGCGGCAATATATACGATATGTTCGACACGAGCGCTGTCGTCCGGATAAACTTATAGTCTGCATGGACGCACTAGTTGGCCAAGACCATTATCGTACTGATAAACTTATAGTGTGAACGGTACATAACGTTAGTGAGCGAGTAAAAGTTTGGGGGAGAGTTAAAAATTTATTAGTGAATCACAACTTGTTATGAATGGCAAAAAGCTACAGTAGATTTCTTCTTTTTAAAAAACACATTTAATGTAATATGAAAAATAATAAACAACAAATTGTGAACAAACAAAAATCTAATAAGCTTCAGATCTATTAAAAGTATTCGACCATCTCGAACTACGCCAAATGTTAACAGACATGAAGCAAAAGGTTCGCTTTCAAATAGACCCTTCAAAACACAAATGTATTGTTGTATGGTATTCTTTCGAGGAATTACCCGAAATACCACCACTTTTTTTTAAATAATGATATAATCAAATTGTAACACTATAATTAAAACTTTTATGTCGAGTAACAATAAAATAATTAATAAATATATATTTATGGATTGCATCTATTAAATTAAGTAATTAAAATTATATATAATAATTGTGAACAAAAGCTTAAAAGCAACAACAACAAATAAATGTATAAAAACCATATACAAACTCCAAAGCTAATGCTTTAATTCATATATTTCTGCAAAATTATTTAAACGATTATTGAACCAACAACAAAAAAATACAAAAAATATATATTTATTTTTTTATGCCATATAAAGAACAACAGTAAAACAAATAAACTCATATTAAGCATAACAATAAAGTCCTACAATAATTACCTATACATACATATATAAACACTTAACAGCAAGAGAAAAAAATATTATATA
Source organism: Haematobia irritans (assembly GCA_003123925.1). Lineage (NCBI taxonomy): Eukaryota > Metazoa > Arthropoda > Insecta > Diptera > Muscidae > Haematobia > Haematobia irritans. The sequence continues at coordinate 13,402 of PGFW01007653.1, read as the reverse complement.
TTAATATAAATAATATTATGGACAAATTTAAATTATAACACAATAAATTAAAAACACAGTATTTGTAAACTTGTAGACAGGCCATCCACATGCAATACGTATTTCATTGTCATCACCACAAATTCAAAATCAGTGAAACATAAACTATGTATGATGATGAAAATGAATGTCACGCTTTAAAGCCAATAAAGAAGATTTTTTAAAAACTCTACAAAACAAGTTCTTATTTTTATTTTTCAATGCCAAAGATTATATTTACCAATAGACATATTTTCTTATTTCCAAACTAATCCCTCTACAAGGAATTTTATGAGGTCCTAAGTCTTCATACTAAAACTGTATTTATGTTTTATATATGGAGCAAGAAAATTAAAATTAATAATTACTAATATTCTGAGTTAATAAACTATAATACAGATAAATATTACCAATGCTTCTTATTATTAATTATAGATTGAATAAAATTTCCCTGACCCACATTTTGGTAGTAATTTTAGCTATATATTTCAAATTAATAATTGTAATTAAATCCCCAAAAAATTTCACATATATGTGCTAGTTATAAAACATATGCTAAAAAATGTAAAGTTATGCTTATAATATTAATTATCCAAATAAATCATTAAACTAATTTGAGACATACATACTTGTATCCTGAAATACCTATTGCTAAATATTAAGCTTTAAAAAATCAACAAAGAAATTGAGAAAATAAAATATACAAAAAAAAGAGAAACAAACTATCTCTGCAGTCAGTAGTTACACGTTAAAGGAATTCCCGCCCCCTAATGAACTAATGAAATTTGAAGATTCAATGATGATGAGTAACAAATGTAGCTTAATGCTTAATAATATACAGCCCTAAGCAGGAGTTACAATTATTTAAGAACTAAAGTAGATAGATTAACGTGTAACTAGTGCCTTACTAAAAGTTTAACTCATATACCTAAAATGCAAATAATTTAAACCAAAAATTAATAAAAAATATATATATATATATATTTACTATCTTGGAAGAGAATGCCCTTGTTTGAATATAGTCTTTTTCAAAGTAGTGGATTTCGGATAAATTCCCAATAATTGTTGGTCGAAAGTCTAAAATCGACTTTTGCAAAAGTCAAATAGTCTGTTTTTTTTAATGCTAAAAAAAGTCGAATGATTGAAAAATCGAATAAGACTTTTTTATGCTCGATAACAATTCGTAAGTTATTTTTCATTGAAAAACGTAACAAAATTCAACCTGGCAATGCTGGGGAAATTTGTACTGATGTTCTGGATAGCCATAAACATTTTTCCCCAGACTTATTTTGTAACGTTAGCGATAGTATGGTGATAAAGGAATATATAATTCTATTACTGGTATGATAATAAAGAACGACAATTTTAAGTTTGAAAGCATAACTAAAATGGAATAAAGAATTTTATCGATGATCCAGTTATCGATTATTCATTTATTGTAGGAAAATCTTTCTCTGTTGAGCGCATCATAAGATTCCAGACGAAATGTCTGTATTTGTAAATAATCTTACAGTTTGGCCAACCGCTAAGAATTGTCGGCGATAAGTAAATTATCAACAAATTTGTTATCAAACACTTTAACAACCTGTAGTATCGAGTATGCCTTCGAAAATAACTTATCGTGTGGCGAATATCTGGGATATGTCTCAATTATGCGTCCTACAGTTTATAAGTTTTTCCGGACGAAGTCTGTGTTTGCAAAGAATCTTACAGTGTGTCCAATCGTTATGAATTGTCGGCGATGACTAAATAATAGGTAAAAGTGTTATCGATCCCATAAACATGCAGCAGTATCGACTATGCCTTCGGACTTAACTCGTGGGGCCAATATATACGATATGTTCGACACGAGCGCTGTCGTCCGGATAAACTTATAGTCTGCATGACGCACTAGTTGGCCAAGACCATTATCGTACTGATAAACTTATAGTGTGAACGGTACATAACGTTAGTGAGGAGTAAAAGTTTGGGGGAGAGTAAAATTTTATTAGTGAATCACAACTTGTTATGAATGGCAAAAAGCCTACAGTAGATTTCTTCTTTTTATAAAAACACATTTAATGTAATATGAAAAATAATAAACAACAAATTGTGAACAAACAAAAATCTAATAAGCTTCAGATCTATTAAAAGTATCGACCATTATCGATGCTAACGCCTTTAGCCGCTACAATCGAAAATAACTCAGTAAAAACGGTATACATTTATTTTATGATGTTATGTTTGGTAAAACATGATGAGGAATATCCCAAAGTACATTTATATTATTTATAAAGGATTATTAGAGAAACGTAATCGTGAACAATTTCGATTTTAGCGGCCAAGCTCGAACTTAATACCCACCTTAAGTTGATAAATTTTCCATGGCCGAATTTAAAGTTTGAAAAATTGAAATCGTAACAACATATATCCAGTATATATTGGCCCCACGAGTTAAGTCCGAAGGCATAGTCGATACTGCTGCATGTTAATGGGATCGATAACACTTTTACCTATTATTTAGCCATCGCACACAATCATAACGATGGACACACTGTAAGATTCTTTGCAAACACAGACTTCCTCCGGAAAAACTTATAAACTGTAGGACGCATAATTGAGACATATCCCAGATATTCGCCACACGATAAGTTATTTTCGAAGGTACTCGATACTACAGGTTGTTAAAGTGTTTGATAACAAATTTGTTGATAATTTACTTATCGCCGACAATTCTTAGCGGTTGGCCAAATGTAAGATTCTTTACAAATACAGACATTTCGTCCGGAATCTTATGATGCGCTCAACTGAGGAAGATTTTCCTAAAATAAATGAATAATCGATAACTGGATCATCGATAAAATTCTTTATTCCATTTTAGTTATGCTTTCAAACCTTAA
>PGFW01007652.1:23514-35416 GCA_003123925.1 Haematobia irritans | reverse complement strand
GTGAAATTTAGTGGTAACCATAATATAATATAATATTTTTGTAACATATGTACCGCACCTTTCAAAATTTGTACATTAAATAACCGTATTTTTTATTTTCACCTTTTAAGTGTTATTCTAAAGTTTGTTTACCGAGTTGAAACTCAGTGTTGGGAAAGTAACGAGGCTGATTTGATTACAAGTCTCGTTTACTACCGTAATTTTTGATATCGGTTACTAGTAAAAAGGAGTACTCAATCTTCAATGCCAGTTTGTCTCGACGTAAGTAGTTGGCTGTTTTGGAAGTAAAATTCTTGACTTCTTGGAAAATTTAATGAGTTTCAAAATCGTTTATCAGTTAAAATACACCGAAAAGGATGAATATGGCTTCACCTTGAAACAAAGTGAAAAAGTTTATCTGATTTCTTAAAAACTTGCATTTGAAAAAATTTGCATTGGGTGTAGTGTGGGCCGTTGCTTATAATTTAAGGCATCACATTGGAACATCGTCTCATGGAATAATGAATAATAATGTCGTTGGACTTTCAAGCTGGTTCCGTCCCAATTTTTTCCAGAGAACCCGACGAAAAAAAATTCCAAATAGTGAACGAAAATTGGCTCTATAATTGAATGATTGTTTGAAAATCTTTTTCTAACGAGACCCATATATCTACAACACCAACATTTTATAACACTAGATAAAACTGGATAATGTAATTGCTTTCATACTGTTTTTAAAATTTTAAAAAAAGAGGAAGAATTATTAAAAGTGCCCACAATGTCTTTTTTAATTGTTTTTACCAAAAAAGTAACGAGTAGTAACGAAGTACTCAATTGAAAAGTAACGGAGGTAGTAACGGCGTAGTCAAAATATAATAAATTTACAACCACTAGTTGAACACCTAGCTTTCCCCAACAGTACTTATTCTTAATCCACTTTTAAAAAAATGAGAAATACCAATCAATGCTTTAAAACTTTTCCAAGTTTGATCAAGATTTGATAAAATAGGATCGTCGTCATGCTCCGTCATTATATTATTTTTGTAATTTCCAAAATTAGTTTCCTGGCAATAAAACAATGGAAGAGTACCTCTCAGAATATATGGCGTAGTTGGAATCTTAAACACTCATCAAAAAGTGTAATGTACCTTTAGGACAATGGTACCCAATTTTCATTTAAAATTATTGTTCTCAAATGATCAAATGGCATGATTTTTCAATTTTACTCTAGTTATTATGCATTGAAATGATTAATTTTGATTATGGACTTTTGTTATTGGAGCATTCCTTATTGTTAGATTGCATTTATTTCAAGGTTTAGTAAGAATTTTTGCACCATGACTCCGAGAAGGATTATTCAAATGGTTTGTTTCTTTTGCATGGATCATTTCGCTCTGAACGATAGGATTAGAGCCAAATCTGGTGTTCTAGTCCTAAATATAAAGCAAAGAGAAAAACAGCGCCACTTGAAAATGAAAAAGATCATTACAAAAATATATAATATATGCATTCATTTAAGAAATCGTTAGATATTAAAATGTAATAAGGTTTGGAAAAATCTCAATTGAAACATTTGTAAGAGTTTCAGCCTGTGTTTTTGTGTAGCGAATGTAATTTCTTTCAATTCTGATTTACAGTTTCTGGTCTCTTCAGTAATTAATTCATCCTATTCCGGATTATTTTAAAAAACTTATAACAAATGTTTTGGCCGTTGAAGCTTGTAGTACTGAATAAAAAACTGATAAGATAAAAGAAAATAAAATAACACATGCAAAGATTTTTCATTTTAATGTATAAACTATACTGTAATACCCATATTTATATCAGAACTAAAGGACAAAACGTTTTTTATTAAGTTTTTTGTTTATCTTTCTTTTATAGGTAAAAAACCAAGAAGAACAAGGAAATATTTGACAAAGCACTTAAATTTATCGGAATTGGGAATCAATATGCTAACCGCTAAACACATAGAAGATAAAACACCCATTAAAATTCGGCTCTATAGTTCAACTTGCAACTTTAGTTGTAGGAATAGTTGTGCGAAAAGTTAACTCCACTTGCTGTAAACACAGTTAATTGAATATACAACAGGATACAGCAATATTTTGGTAGGGCTGATTTTTTGGCACAATTAATGACTTATTGCAGAATTTTGCCAATAAAAATGCTGGGAGAAACTGTAATAATACAGCCGATGATGGCGACAATCCAGGGCACATGACAGCAGAAGTTTCATGAGGGCGGGGTCCTATATACGAGCAGGGACCACAGCCCCGACCCCACGTCACGGACCCGCGCAATCAATATCAAAACTGATGTCGTATTCGCTCCGGCTGAATGAAAGGTTTATTGTAGATTGAATACATGTTTACAATACCATCACCAATCCATGTATCTGCGGCATGAAGTGGTGATGTACCCCAGGGTTGTGCTGGTTTATGGTTGTATGTGAAGTGGAACGGCGTGATGTTCATTATTGGGAGTAGTTGAAGAATATGGAAAATATTCCAAGTGAAGTTGGTATTAAACTGGCAGCACGAGAGTGGAGTGGCGGCAAGAGGAATGCATACCTATCCCATCGCAGGTAACAATATCCGAAATATGCCACCATTGTCCCATCTGAGTATGGCGTATAGTTTTTTACACTGGTTTTGGTGAGCGGATTCCTTTTGGAGTTCTGGCAATGAATTCGGAGTGACCCAAAATAATAATATACCCAAATTCTCAATGGACTATTATATTATTGGAAACAAGATGGGCGCCCACGTTTAACTATATGGCAATTATGGATATAATACCTAAGACGTATGGAGATTAACCCCACTCACCCGAGAAGGTCCTCACACAGGTATTCATACCCTGTTAAGACAAGTGGTAAAACAGTAATTATATTGTCTCACTAGTAATAAATAATAATATGAGTGTATGATGTAGAGGTTATAATTGAGTGTAGCCACTTTGAATTTGATTTATAATCTATGGTATAACATAGAGTATACTCTCGGCTTTTTAAATGTATCTAACTTTCAAAATGGACCTAGAAATTTTCCATTCAAGATGCCCGGAGAACTTTTACACAGATCGAGATCGATATGCTTCCTATGTTATAGACTCTTAGTCGATATAACACGAATTAAATGTATCCCGATCTTGCTCACAATAGAAGGCCGAGTATCATAATGTTACCGCCTTTAACGTAGAAATTCTCCATAGATATTTGTAATAGTATTTAGGTGGGTATACCTTTTAGAGTAACCACAGACTCTCATTGGAAGTGGACAGCTGGTTGAAAGAAAGGAAATGGTATATTGCACAAACAAATTTGGGACCGTTAATCTGTTGATTAGGATACATTAACATGGCCAAACATCAAATTATGGAAGCTCTAGTTAGAGAATAATTTATACCACAATGCCGTGAAGTCTTTACTTGACAATATTTAGAATTCCAATATCTAATCATATGTCGTATATTAATGTTTTGTCCGTCGAGATGGACTATTCGATAAAGCTTGGAATTCATTCTGGATACCTGATTGCTAGAATGAATCTATTTAGAATTATCTAGTAATGTAATGATCGATTCACTAATACCTGTTAAAGTAGCACATAATGAGTGAGATGCCTCCTTTCAAACACTATGATTTTGGAATAATGTTGGCACAGCAACCAACTTTTGGCAATTCAGCCTATGATGTATTAACATATATCTATATATATTATATTTATCTATTCTCTCTATCTATAATCATGCGCATGCAAGCTCAATCGGCCATCTCAAGCGCAAATGCCATTAACAGAACAACCTGTTACCCATCCATGATGGCACATAAAATCTAGGTTAATTTCGTGCCCACTAATACAAATTCCAGTCTTAAATCCCGCTTGCGTCGCTCAAACAACAAAAACTTCCACAAAACTTCAAAAATACCCACAAAGGTATTCTATTTTTAATACCGCAAGAGACCCAAAACTGCTACTGAGACCTCGTAATAAAACCACAAATGCAATGAAGTGGAACATGTGGGTTACTGTAGATACAGTGGCCAGCAGCAATACATTTTCGTGCAGCCTGCTGATCTAGTCTATAAATAATATTTGGAATAGATGGCTATATCATACCGCTCTAGTATATCAGAATGACAACAGAGATACAAATCTATAGTCCATTCCATACGCCAGTAGACAAGTTCTACTTATGCTATCATTTATATAATTGTAGACCATTATGATACTGACGTCCTTTATTGTCCCAAAAACAAAACATAAGATGGTGAGGTTATAGAAATAAAGGCAAGGCTAGGGCAAATGTAGGACCATGGACATTGAGGTATTCGAAGTTCGGCGATGTCTCTCTATGTATTATATATTTTAATATGTGAGCAGGACCCAGGAAAGCACACCACATCCGTGACTCCAGTACTGTGCATAATTTTTGAGCGACATTAGATATTGTCCACTTACACTGCGTAAGTCTTTATACGGTCAAAACATTGCCGGTTTAACTATATTTATACAGGTAATTGATATGAATTACAATATATCAAACAAATCACCCGGTATATATTTCGAAAACAATATACTATACACATAATATCTGATCACTCATCAAATGCATATCCCTTCTCTACTCGTATACCAATCTTCAGAGAAAACATTGTTGTACTCTACGGACGTGTACCTGCGGTGAACTAATATTGTCTTTGACTAACAGTCTAATAATAGACGTCAGACATACGCGCTCCTTAATAGTTCCATTTTAGTCTTCTGTGGTAACATGGTTCGTGTGTCGAACTGTAGATTCTAGACAAAAACTTTACAGCTTGTCTCTGTGTAATAACTGATAGAATTCTAAGCACGCTTCATTTTCATCGTGGTACACTAAATTGATCGCTCAGTCTAAAAAACCAATCAATATCAGATACAACATAGTTATTCGATCTTTAGAGTAGACTTCGTCTGTACTTCAGAGTAGGTTGATTTGCGTTTAGCATAACACATTCAGTCAAGGTCAGGGAACTGCATGCTATCCAACATCAGCTGATCACTCTAATATCCGCGCTTATTTCAGTTGACTGGCGCCAACCAGTACAGTAGTGCTGCGGCTCAGGCAAAGTGCCGGGTACACAAAGATCGAACTCGACATACTTGGAGGCATAATCTTAATACATTATTCAAAAGCTCTTTACATTTGGGTTCCAATGTACAGTTTTCAATTGGTTAAAACTAGCAGCGGAGGTGTAGGCTGGTACAAACATTTCCCAAAATCAACAGGTGATCCACATATTGCTAAAGGGTGCTGGTCGTATTACGATTTGCAACTGGAGAACAGCTATAAAGCAAGTTTACCTCACAACCCAACAAGACCCACAGTTTATACCTGGTATAAAGCTTTAGCGCACCACACTGGTATTGCGGACGCCTAACCAGTAAGGTCATAAAAACATATATGCCTGGACTTAATATGTTGTAATTTTAACAAAAGATTAGTGACGACACCACACGAATACACCTCGAGGCGGATATATTTTTGTAACAATGTACCCATCCTTCAAATTTGTACATTAAAATAACCGTATTTTTTTTATTTTCACCTGTTAAGGTGGATACTAAGTTTGTTTACCGAGTTGAAACCTAGCTTTTCCAACGATTACTTATTTTAATCACTTTTAAAAAATGAAATTGTACACAATCAATGCTTTAAAACTTTTCCAAGTTTTGACAAGATTTGATAAAACTATGATCGTCGTCATATATATTTTTGTAATTTTTCCAAAACTTAGTTTCCTGCAATTAAACAATGGAGAAGTACCTCTTCAAATATATGCGTAGTTTTGGAATCTTAAAAACTACATCAAAACGTGTGATGTACCTTTAGGGACACAGTTGTATCCAATTTCATGGTTGTAAAAATGTTATTGTTCTCAAAATGATTCAAATGCATGATTTTTCAATTACTCTATATTATGCAGTTGAATATGATTAATTTTGATTATGACTTTTTGTTATGAGCAATTTCCTTATGTTAATAAATTGCATTTATTGTTCAAGGTTTAGTAAGAATTTTTGCAACCATGACTCGAAAAGGAAATATTCAAATGGTTGTCTCTTTTTGCATGACATGTCGCCTGAACGATAGGATAGAGCAAATCTGTGTTGTCAATATAAAGCAAAGAGAAAAACACGCCACTTTTAAAAATGAAAAAGATCATACAAAATATAATATATATGCATTCATTTAAGAAATCGTTAGATATTAAAATGTAATAGGTTTGGAAAATCTCAATTGCAAACATTTGTAAGATTTCAGCCCTTGTGTTTTTGTGTAGCAAATGTAATTTCTTCATTCTGATTTACAGTTTACTGTCTCTTTTCAGTAATAAATTCATCTATTCCGATTATTTTAACTTTGTAATACAAATGTTTGGGCCGTGAAGGCTTAGTATTACTGAATAAAAAACTGATAAATAAAAGAAAATAAATATACGACATGCAAAGATTTTTCTTTTAATGTATTGAACTATATGTATACCCATATTATATCAGAACTAAAACAATATTTAATTGTTTGTTTACATTTTCTTATAGGTAAAAAACCAAGAACAAGGGAATATTTGACAAAGCACTTTAAATTTTCGATAATTGGGAACAATATCTAACCGCTAACACCATAGAAGATAAAAACACCCATAAATTCGGCTATAGTTCAACATTGCAACTTTTTGTAGGAATAGTGTGCGAAAAGTTAACATCACTGCTGTAAACACAGCTTTAATTGGAATAATAACAACAGATACAGCAATATTTGGTAGCTGATTTTTTGGCAACAATTAATGGACTATTGGCAAAATTTTGCAATAAAAAATGCTGGAAGAAACTTGTAATAAATACACCGATGATGGCGACAACCAGGGCACATGGCAGCAGAAGTTTTCATGGAGGCGGGTCCTAAATACGACAGGACCACAGCCCCGACCACGTCACGGACACCGCGCAATCAATATCAAGGAACTGATGGTCGTATTCGGTGGCGGAAATGAAGGTATTGTAGATGAATTACATGTTTACAATACAATCACCAATCAGTGGTTCGTGCCGGCCATGAAGGGTGATGTACCCCCAGGTTGTGCTGCTTATGGTTTTGTATGTGATGGAACGCGTATGTTCATTTTTGGAGGTATGATAGAATATGGAAAATATTCCAATGAATTGTATGAACTGCAGGCCACGAAGTGGGAGTGGCGCAAAATGCAACCTGATCCACCAGACAATGATATGCCACCATGTCCACGATTGGGTCATAGTTTTACACTGGTTGGTGAGCGGATTTTCCTTTTTGGAGGTTTGGCCAATGAATCGGATGACCCAAAAAATAATATACCCAAATATCTCAATGACTTGTATATTTTGGAAACAAGGGCTGCCCACAGTTACAATGGCAAATGGATTGTACCTAAGACGTATGGAGATAATCCCCCACCACGAGAGTCTCACACAGGAGTATCATTTACCTGTAAGACAACTGGTAAACTTTATTTGCTTATATATGGTGGTATGAGTGGATGCCGACTTGGTGATCTATGGTTACTGGATGTAGATTCGATGACCTGGTCTAAACCACAAACTAGAGGACGAGCCCCTTTACCTCGTTCATTACACAGTTCGACAATGATAAATAATAAAATGTATGTTTTTGGAGGATGGGTTCCTTTGGTAGCCGACGACTCCAAAACAACTGTTGAAAGAGAATGGAAATGCACAAACACATTGGCCGTTCTGGATTTGGATACATTAACATGGCAAAACATAAATATGGAAGCTGTTGAGGATAATGTACCACGTGCCCGTGCTGGACATTGTGCCATTGGTATTCATAGTCGTTTGTATGTTTGGTCCGGTCGAGATGGCTATCGAAAAGCTTGGAATAATCAGGTATGTTGCAAAGATCTTTGGTATCTAGATGTAGATCGACCACTGTACGCTGTTAAAGTGGCATTGGTGAGAGCTTCAACACATGCTTTGGAAATTTGTTGGCAAGCAACCACTTTTGCATCAGCCTATGAATTACAAATACAGAAAATAGAGCCGTTATCACTCCCAGCCAAATCAGCGCCGCAGCCATCGGCCTCTGCGCCAATGCCATTTAACAGCAATGTACCATCCATGATGGCAAATGGTAATTCGGCGCCAGGAGGTACAAATTCAGCAGTTAACCCCGCTGCGTCGCCAACAACAAAATTCCACAAAATTCAAATACCCACAACGGTATCTATTATACCGGCAGGAGCCGCAACTGCTACTGGACCCATAACCACAAATGCAGGTGGCAGTGGGTCTGTAGTCAGTGCAGCAGCATCATCGTCGCCTGCTGTCGGTCTTAATAATATTGGAAGTGGCTATCAAACTTCTAGTAAAATACAACAGAATACAATAAGTCCATCAACGCCAGTGACACAGTCTACTAGTAGCATTACCTATAGTCCAAGAACACAATTGGAGGCGGTAGGAGCAGGAGTGCCTACTGTATTGAGTTCGGGGGCCTATATTAAACAACCAGCAAGCACAAGCACTGTCAATGTTTCAACCGGTATTGCAACAACCGTTGTATCGGCAAATGCCGGTCAACTTCAACAAGGAGTGATGAATACAAACACATCGAATGTTACAACAATTCTTCAAAAGATTCGACCTACAGCTACAGTAGTTTCACGTACCACAACAACTGTCACTAGTACTGTTAGCTCTATTGTTTCGCCAGCTAGTTCGGCTCAAATGGTTATAGCAGCAGCTGGTGGTTCGACTGGGACAACAACTACAGCAGCAAGTGGTTTACGTATGGTTAACACTTCTGTCCAATCTGGAGCTGTTCCCGTCAACACAACAAATTCAACAGTACGTTTGGTAGCTTCTGGGTCGAGTGGATTGCGTTTAGCAACACAGTCAGGGACGGCTGTACCAACATCAGCTGTCACTCAAATATCCGCGGTTAATCAGTTGACTGGCGGCAATCAAGTAGTTGCTGCGGCCAGCAGTGCCGGTGGCACAACATCGACCACAATTGGAGGCAAACAATACATTATTCAAAAGCCTCTTACATTGGGTTCCAATGTACAGTTTCAATTGGTTAAAACTAGCAGCGGAGGTGTGGCGGTACAAACATTTCCCAAAATCAACATCAATATGGCTAAAGGTGCTGGTATACAGACTGCAACTGGAGGAACAGCTATAAGCAATACCTCACAACCCAAACAGACCCAGTTTATATTTAGTGGAAATGTTAGCGGCGCTACTGCAGGTGGTCAACAAAAACAAATTATGCCTGGAAATGTGGTAAAATTGGTAGCACCCCATACCCTCAGTGGTGGCAATGTCATTATGAAAAACTCCAATATACTGCAAGTTAGTAAAATGCCATCCAGTGTTTCGGGCAAATCGGCATTTGTTATTACCAATAAACAAGGCCAGCAATTGACCAATCAACAAATCATTATTGTAACAACGGGCACAGGGATACGAACCATTCCCTCGGGCAGTGTTGTTACTAATGCTTCATCTTCCAATCTAGTTTCGGTGGTGGACACAATGACAACTACAGTTCCGACAGCTACGATAGCTCGAAATGTTATCACAACACCGACAGGTATGAAAATGATTCACAATGTTCCAACTAGCTCAGTGCGGCCAATTACCATAACATCACAGTCTGCTGCTGGTGGTGGAAATTTGCATCAGAAAACCATAACATTGGGCGGTAAAGCGGTCACCGTGCAAATGCCATCGAACCCCTCCAATCTTTCTTCGGTCACCAAAACAGTGACCATTGTTGCCTCGAATAGTGGCCTATCGAAGACCCACAATCAAATAGTCACTACAGGAAACACACCAGGGGCTACCAGTAAATTAGTTGTGGTACCCACCAATTCCAATCAGGCAGCTTCAATGAAAGGTTTCGTTAATATCTTTAATGCTAGTGGTAATACATTGCAACGTGCAATTACCTTGCAATCCAAACAACAGCAACCCATTCAACAACAAGCTATGACTTCCAGCAGTTTAACACTAACTGGCGGTGGTGGTGACACAGTATCGGATGCCATGGCAGATCATGATTCCAATGGTGGCGGTGATACTATGGATGATATTATTGAGCAATTGGATGGATCCACCGACATAGAGAACGACTCCCATGCCAATAGAGAAATAGACGATAATACAAATGGGAATATCTAACGCCCAGTGAATGCTGGCAACGGACTGTATTCTTCGAAATTGTAAAGAGAACATATTTACACAGACAAAAGAAATACTGAACAACAAAATCTTTTTGCCGAAAGAATGCAATGCCATTTGAGAATTCAATATCGAGCTTCTTCGATTGTTTTTATAAAGAAAGGATTTGCTTTCTTTCGGCCTCAGAACCTTTATTGCATGAAACAAGCTTAAAGAAATTTTGATAACGACAAATATGCATATTGACAAAGTATATTTCTAGAAAATAATAGTTTTGTAATTTTAACGATTCATGGAATATATGAGCCACCACTTATTACCATACATATCGCACCGTTCACACAATGACGTATTAAATCAAAACTTCCATATATCCAATTTATATGGTAAATTATCAGATATGAAACATGCCATTGGGACCTTAGGTTTTCAAAAGCATTCGAAAATTTTGAAATGATATAGAATTATGTGACAAGGTGCGATATATAGAGATACTACTATTAAATACGATTTATAAATAAGCACTAATGTTTGAAACAAGAAAATATTCTTATCAATAGTTACATTAATAAATTTAGATATTTACCTTAAAAACCACACATATTTTTAATCACTCATATTTAATATTAGTCCGTTTTTGGTTAAATATTTTTGTATTTGGTTTTTTAATTCAATATCTTATTTTTGAAAATGCAAGAGTGTAACACACATATAGGGAATATCTAATCATTGATCGATCGTTTCAGTTACAATAATTGAAATCAACATTTGTACAGAATCAATGATGTAGCATTGAACTATGTATAAGTACATCATTTAAAAATATGTATATGTATATCACTACAAACCTTAACAAAACGAACACATCAACGGTATACGAAGCTGACTATTATGAACTACAGCTTTGATACATTGTTCATCTTGTCTACGCCACTACTAATTTATGGATATAAAAAGTGTTATGCTATTAAAATCCTTAAGTCAGCACAAAAAATCAAGCTTTAAAATGTGTGTACAATTTTACCGAAGGATTACTCTACAGAGCAACTTGCTCTTTAAAAAACTAATGCCAAAAACTAGTCTTTTAAGATACCCTTGGGCCCCTCGACAAAGCGGTTACCTGGCATCAGTAATTCGGATTTTGTGGAAATTGCGCGAAGTGTTGTTAGAAGAGAGCTTTTTTATAGCCAAAGAATGGTGGAAGGGTTACCATTCAAAGCTTCGGCGCCTGGCCCGAATTTGCGGCCCGTATATATTCTGGTTCTTCTTATATTACTATTTTTTTCTGGACAATAATCAGATAAATTATAGATTTTTGAATTTCCCATTACAAAGTGGAAATTTATACCACCCCTTTTTGGGGGATTTAGAGGTTTAATCGGAGTTGTTATCGTCAACCACCTAATGAAACAACTCTTTTTTTTTTCTTCAGTTCGCAGATATATCGTGAGGAACGACCGCTCAATACACATATATAAAATGATAACAAAATAATTAATAACTCTGATTTAAAGACCGAGAAGTTGATCCAAATCTTCATCAGATGCAACTTGGAATAAATCTCAAAGGCCAAAGGTAAGGTATATCCCATGCTGGACCTTTTTTAAAATATAAAAATAGAAATATATAATTACTCGATTCTTTTTTCACATTTTTCTCAAAGTAACATAATGAATTGGCATAAGCCGTGTATT
>PGFW01007645.1:52384-66616 GCA_003123925.1 Haematobia irritans | reverse complement strand
AAGTTGCATTAATTTGTTAAAGTATTTGGTCTGCAAAATGGCACTGAAATGCTATATTACTTATCATTCGAAGTTGAGAATTACACACTAAAGAGCAGTAGAGGGAAGGAATAAGGGTAAAAATTCGCCAATCATCTGTCCAGTCTATTTTTATACCACACCAACATGGATGGGGGTAATATTAACTTTGTCATTCCGTTTGTAATAACAATCGAAATATTGCTCTAAGACCCCTAAAAAGTATATGATAGTTCCTGGGTCGTGGTGAAAATTCGAAGTCGAATCTGGAGCATGTGCCGTCCGTCCTTCCGTCGTCCGTCGTGTTGAAATCACGCTACAGCTTTCCGAAGCGAAAAACAAACTATCGAACTTGAAACTTGGCCAGCAAGTAAGTGTGGTTTGATGTAGTCGATCATGGTATTGCAAGTAATAGGGCCATAATTCGGTCCTACTTTTACGTAATAGCCCCCATGAATAAAAGCGACCCCAAAATTTGGGCTTGCGAGCGCTCCTAAAGAGAACAAATTCATGCCCACCGGCGAAATTGGTAGCATGGTTTAGTATTGGTCCCTAAACAACCATGAAACGAAAAACTGGTCCATCATCGGTCCGATAATCTAGTAATATAGGGCCCCCATAATAACCGATACGCACCCGCCCCGATTTGGCTTGCGAGGCCCCTAAGAAGAAGCAAATTTCACGCGCGTGGAACGATCCGATCTGAAATTTGGACAAATGGTGTTAGATAAAATGATGGTCTCCTAACACCATGGGCAGAAAATTGGTGCGATCACGTCCGTCCATAATTATATAAGCCCCCATAATAAGGCCGGATCCCGCCGATTGATGGCGTTGCGAGGAACCCCCGCCTAATGAGAAGTCATAATTCTCATACCGATCCGGGCTCGAAATTGTGACGTCGCATATTGTTAGTATAGGTGTGTCTAGTAGCAACGCCATCGCACAAAATTGGGTGCACATCGGTTCATAATTAATAATATACGCCGCCCCATAATAAACCGGATCACACGGAAGATTCTGACCTTCCGAGCCCTCGTTGGAAAGACCGCAAAAATCATGCTGATTCAGTGTTGAAATTGTGGAGATACGTGATAGGTAATATAGTGGGCGCTCAAAACTCGCCCTCGCAAAAATTGGTACCGAAATCGGTACGCATAATTAATAATATGGAACCCCATATAAAAGATCCCAAAATTTGAGCGCGCGGTCTAGGCCCCGCAGAAGAGGGCCCCCATCGGAAGGAGGCAAAATTCCCTTGGCCAGGTACAGAGTTTACGTTGAAATTTGTAACGTGATGTAAGTATAGTGCAGTCACTCGCAGAGGCGAACCATGCAGGATAGGATTGGTTATGTCCCTATGACAGTCATGAATATGTTTAGTAGGGATTATAGCTCCCCATCACGGGCGGTCTTTATGAGGAATAAACACCGTATACCCCGCAATCAAAGTGCTGACGTCCATCGCGGTGGTTATGAGAAGCAGTACTGGTGCCTGTCATTCAATTAGGATGAGAGCGCAAGAATTCAGTCGCTGTACAGTGCCGCAACGATCGTCCTTCCGAAATTTTGGTCGCGACGGTAGGTAATGATGAGGTGGAGTGGAGACTTACATATTGATATTTGAACCAACCATAGGCAAGAAGTGGTTCCTAATCAGTCCATAATCGGTACATAGGTCCTCAATTATATGAAAAACCGCAGAGTCATCAGCACCGGAGATTCTATATTATGTGGTTTTTGGTGGAGAAAAGCGGTCTATGGAGGGCAAATTGTCACGTTGGTAAAGTGGTAACAAGGGTAGGGATTGACTGCATAACTATAATGGGTCCGTCTAAGCCATCCTGAGAGGACGAACTCTACTAGGGTCCGCAATATCGGTCTAGATAGGTGACTAGTCATCGGCCCTCAAGAATATAAGTCGAGATGCCCAGGCCCATACACACAAAAATTGGGCCACAGGTGAGTGCGAAGGATCATATTGTAATATACGTAGCGCCGGACAAATAAGGCGACCAGCACCATAATGAATATATCCAATTCAGACCTCTAGCGTGGGTAAGAAGACAAGAACGGAGTACCAAGAGAAGGGTCATAATCGATTTCTGTAATTATTGGTAGACTTAACTATACATAGACTTTTTTTCTAAATATATTACAGCTGAATGACCTACAGTAAGTAAGTACACGGATCGGTCTTGTCGATTAGGAAGTTCTGACACATGGCACATCGGCCCGCATTTGGGCGGGGTGGGTACAATAACGTAGGGTGCCGGCCCTGCCGAACTTTGCGAGCCGCCCTCAGGCTGGGACAGATAGTGAGCGACTTCCTGTAAGTCTTTATTTAGTGGTAAGCATCTGTCTGCGAGCGATCGAAATCGTAAAGGATTGCGCAATATGTAAAGAGGGATAGACATAGTGTAAAATTTTCATATATAGCAACCCGTACACACGCAACAAACTTTGCTGCGACGATGTTTCACAATACAGATGATAAAAGATTCCTCTGCGAAGATGCTATTGGCCATAAAATCCTGAGTCGGGTTTAGTCAATTCCAGAAATTTCCAGCTATCGTATGCGCTTGTAGCGAAAAGCGTACGAGGCAGGCGCGTCTAGTCTCACTATATATACCTGAGCGCCAACGTAAGAAGGTTGCATTCATTTAGTTCACTAAGGAATACTGAATTACTGGTCAGGTCATGAAAATAATAGACATGGGCGACTGTCCTAGGATACGATCAGCCTTATCCAGGACAAATGACCAATTCACGCGTTAGCGCCGGAGTGAGAAAATCGTTTTATTTATATATATATGGGGATATTGCGAGCGGCTAATTTATAGAAACCGAGTAATTAGACTGAGTCGAGGAATGGATTGATTAGCATTTCTATATTAGAAGTAAGAGTAAACCCTTATAATGGTAGAGAGAAGAGTCATCGCGCGAGTACGAGATCAGAGAGAGCGCGACGAGGTGCTGACTTGAGATGATGGTTGGAGGGGAAGACAGGTCAATTAGACTGCAGAGACTATTCCTGTGTATCTTGGGCTTATAATGGTTGTGCTGCATGTGTCAAATCGTTCCTGTGTTCTATTTCATGTGATATTATTAGTTTTCTTTTATTCAATCTTGTCCGTGTCGGAATGACCGTATCCGTTCGACAGATGCAGCCGTCTCTATTTCGTCTAGATTGATTGTCTCTCACTCGTAAAGGTTTGATATTTGGTTGTCGTATATTGTAAGGTCGTCTTCTTCAAATAGAGCGTCCTGGTCAGGACATTAGTTTATTTCATCTAGTTAAGAAAGTTAATACGTGATGAGTCGGTTTTGCTTTCTAGGAGCTTGTGATATGAATAGAAAATAAACTGTGTGCCTTTTTTGAAATAAGAAAAGGTTGGTCATCATCGCTTGTATTTGAAAATAAGAAGTTGTTGTCGAATTTGGACTATGGCAAACACTAAACGTCTCATGTTCAATCATGAATAATGCCATATAAGCCGAGAATGGACTGCGGAGTGGAGCGGGAAGAAATACAATTAGATAACCCTCCAGGTATTTTTTGGTTACATTAATCCCTTTGTCTCTGGTTTCAATGATTACTAGGTAGTTTGACGTTGTATGACCAATTCTGTTCTCTTGTTCGCTATCCCTGAGGATCTATTTTCTCTTTTATTTATTTATTTTTGTGTCACGCTCAAGTTCAATGCTATGGTGCATGTTATTTGGTTCTAATTCGCAATTTATTGTTAAAAAGTAATAACGGCGAAAGTTAAAAGAAGTATTGATTTGATATTTTTTTGTTGTTAATTGGGTATTTTTTTTGTCTCTTTTTTTTTTAGTTTATGAAAATTATGTTCTTTTCCTTTTTCGATCACCTCTAATTTTAATCTGCCTTTTTTGCCCTATATCGCTTCGCTATATTTGTTCTCCCAAGGTCCTCATTAAGACGGGTGGCCTGTCGGCTATTTTGTGTGTGATATTTACAATCTATAATCAGAAAGTATTGTTCTTAAGTTCTTAGCTAATTGTCAAAATAAAACGTGATATTGATGGATAACTAGTGAATGTTTTCGGTTTTTGTATCCCGCTGTCAGGCATTGTCTTGCGTGTTTATTTGGCTTGCTTTTGCGATGGTGGCTGTTAGCTTTATTATGTGAAGCGACTTATGTCTGGAATCTTTCCATTGTGAAATTATCTATTATAGAAACTTTACTAATCCGACGGATTTTCTTCTCTTTATAGGATCAATCTATGCTGCTTGTTAAATTGGTCATTCGAATCATCATACTTAATCTATTAAGTGCCCTTTAATATTGTAGTTTGTGTTCATAATATTTATTATGTATATGTTCTTCTTCTGTTGGACTTTATTTACCACATATCTATTTTCCACTCCGATATTGCAATATGGCTCTGCATAATATTCTAGTAAAGATCCATCAACGAATACTATCATCTTTTGAAGTAAAAATTACAGACAAACTTAAGGAGGGTTTCATAATAATTACCCGGATGTAGTTTTTCTTTTGGTTAGCATGGTAATATGACTATTACTTAAATTATTCCGATTTTCTTTATTTTTCTTTGGCTTTATTTAATTTATTTTTTCTATAATGCTATTGATTATAATTTGGTTCTTCATTTAAACTAAGAATATACATAAATGAGAAAAAAAAACTATATAAATCTGTATATTTATTAAGTATTCTCTTGCGAATTTCCTTGAAAAGAGAAATATTGAGTTTTTCGATATTCATTTTTTGTAATGAAATGTCCCTACAATGTGTTTTTTGCCTTCTTGAGTGTTCGTTTTTTTGTGTTTCTTGCTTTCTTAAGCGTCTAATCCATTAAATGACCGAATTTAAAGTTCTACACTTATACTTGGTTCTATTGGCCTAAAGGGCCAATAATTAGTGTCCTATCCATGGTTTCATTTTGTTGCTTAGGTAAGGGGGATTATTGGGTGTTTGAGTGGTGTGGTGTGTGGTCAGGCGGGTTTGTTTGGTTGTGTTGAGATTGTTGTTTGTTGTAGCGGTTGTGTATTAGGTTGTTTTGATTTGTTTTATCTTTAGTATGGGTATTTTTTTCGATTTCTGTTTTTGATTTTTGTGTGAGTAGATGTACGTCATAGGGGTAGGAGTGATAGTGTTTTAGGACTCGTTCTAATCTATTCGTATCAAGAGAGGATTGGAACTCGTAACATTTGCTCAGATCATTTTATTGTTCTAACCACTCCTTAACAATCCTACCTCTCCTTAATCTACAACCTTACACAGCCTTTATTTATTTTTTCTATGTCATTATATAGTAGTTATCTTTCATGTTCGTGATATTCTTGTCAGTATCATACACTTTTTGGTTATTACTATTAAATATGCTTCATAAATTCTTAATGTCTTTGGGGGCTTTTTTCGTTAGTCGGGTTGTGGTTGGGAGGTGGAGTGGTGTTTTTAGTTGGGCGTGTCAGGCTTGTTCTTGTGGTGGAAGAGCCAGTGTTCGTAGACAGTTAGCATGATAGTTGTCATTCTCGCCTGAAGAGTAGCCTCGATTTTGAATGTATGCGCCTAAAAAGGGAACGGGAGTATCTTTGGGTGTGTGTTGGCTATTCTTCTCTCTCCTGTGTATTGTTGGTAGGGTCGTTGGGATTTGGTTGGTATGGGTGTTGGTTTGTTTTTGTGGTATAACAGACTTCGGGCTGTTTTGTTTTTTTGTGTTAATTATTCCCATTATTTATTTTTGTTTCTTGGTTAGTCTTAGGTTGCTGGCTTATATTCATGTGAGGATTGTCATTGATATAAATTGGTTTTAGATTTGTATTTTCTGTGGTAACTCGGCGTAAAAAAGGGTTACTCAATATTTCTTGTATATTATCTGAAGTAGAATATGGATTGTCAAGTTTTTATTTTAGGTTTTTTTGTTGGTATTTTTCCACAACGTTGTTGTTGCTGTGATTTAGTTTTTGATGTTGTTTTGCGCCTTAGGGTGATATTCAAGATAGTTCAGCAAGTAAGTGTCAGTTGACGATAAATGTTAATTTGGTTGTCTTGTAGAAGAATTTATTATCGTATTCATGTGAGCAATATTTAATTTTACTATTTCCTGACAATATTCTATTTATTGTATTCTCTTTCTTCTGTGTGGGAATTATCTGTGATATAGATTTGCATCATTATATACTTAATATGTTTCGTTTTTCCTAGTTAAATGTGATTAGCCCGATTATTAGAAGAAGCATATGCCAATTCAATATGAGTTTCAATTTATATAATTTTAATGTTATTTGTAAGTTAATATTTTGATCTCGAATATTTTTATGTGATAATTTATGTTCGTTCGACGTTTCGTTGCAGTATTTATGTGTATTCTTTTGTTATAAATTTGCTTGTTCTATTTTTTTTAAAGAATATCATCATGCAGTTCGGGGGAAAACTTTTTTATAAATAATAATACGTTAAGATTTTTCTGTTTAAGAATTTTTTTTTTTTAAAATTTATATTAAGGATTGTTGTGAATGAATTTTTTAGTACTGTTGCCCTTTTACTTGGGTGCTATAATCCAGCCAGCTTTATCTACAGTGCCTATTTAATGGATTTCTGATTTCTTCTTCTATTTCATTTCATCCTTCTATTTTGTTTCTTCATTGTGCGGAAGGATACGTTAAAGAAATATGTCTGCTATTCGAATTAAATTTAAATTTAATAGTTTTATAGATATTGAGTCTATGATTGCATCCTTACTTCCTATTACGACAACATCCTTCCGCTCCGCTATTTTATTTCTCATTATTTGTTCTTGTAGACATTTTGTGTGAAATTTTTGAGGTTTTAAAGAAAAAATTCGTCAAAATTTTGACAAATTTTCTTATAGAAATAAATTTTTTTGACAAAATTTTCTATAGAAATAAAATTTTGACAAATTTTTCTATAGAAATAAAATTTTGACAAAATTTTCTATAGAAATAACTTTGACAAAATTTTCTATGAAATAAAATTTTGAAAAAAATTTCTAATAGAAAATTATCAAATTTTGTGACAAAATTTTCTATACGAAATAAAATTTTGATAAATATTTTCTATATAAATAAACTTTTGAGACATTTCGCTATAGAAAAATAGACAAAAATTTTCTATAGAAATAAATTTTCTGACAAAATTTTCTATTAAGAAATACAACTTTTGAGAAAAATTCGCGTTAGAAAATAAATTTTGACCCGAAGATAAATCTATAGAAATAAAATTGTTGACAAAAATTTTCTATAGAAATAAAATTTTGACAAAATTTTTCATAGAATAAAAATTTTGACAAAAATTTTCTACAGAAAGTAAACATTATTGAAAAAAGTGCTATAAAATAAATGTTTGACCAAAATTTGCTATAGAAATAAAATTTTGACCAAAAATTTTTTATAGAAATAAAATTTGACAAAATTTTCTATAGAAATAAAATTTTAACAACCAATTTTTCTATAGAAATGAAATTTGAAAAATTTTCTATCAGAAATAAATTTGAAAAAAGAAAATTTCTATAGAAATAAAATTTTGAAAAAATGTCTATAGAAATAAACTTTTGACAAAATGTGCGCTAAGAAATAAAATTTTGACCAAAATTTTTCTATAGAAATAAAATTTTGACAATAAATTTTCATTTTGACAAAATTTTCTTTAGAAAGAATTTATCTAATAGAAAATAAACTTTGACCGATTTTTTATATAGAAAAATAAAAAATTGTGCACGCAAAATTTTCTATATGACTTAAAATTGTCGACTAAATTCTACCAGGCAATGAAAATGTTTGACGCAAAATTTTAAAAAGTCTTTGATAAACTGTGAATTTATAGAAAAATTTCTAACGAAAATAAATTTTGAAAAAAAAAATTTAGAAACAACATTTAACACACAATTCTTTATATGAAATATAAATATTGGCAAAATTTTTGTATAGCAATAGAAGATCTTTGACAATCATATTACATTGATGACAGAAATTTTCGTTGGAAAAAAACTTCTGAAACAAATTATTCCTAATAGAGGGAATAACATTTTTGACAAAAGCTTTTTCAATAATGAAAATTTATAATACAAAAATTTTCTAGAGAAATAAAATGTTTGAAACAATTTCTAATAGAGAATAAAGATTTTGACAAAATTTTCATTATAGATAATAAAGTTTTGACAAATTTCTTTAGAAATAATAATGTTTGAACCAAAATTTCTATAGAAATAAAATTTGACAAAAATTTCTAAGTAGAAAAATATTTGGAGAAAATTTGCAATATAGAAATAAATGATTTTGAGAAAGCTTGCTATAGAAATAAATGTTTGAGAAAGATTTTTTATAATGAAATACGAAATTTTGGACAACAAAATTATTCTATAGAAATAAAAATTGAACAAAACTTATGTCTATAAAAATAAAATGTGACAAAATTGTTCATGATACGAAATAAAATTTTGACAGAAATAATCTATATAGAAATGAAAATTTGACAAAAATTTCGATAGACAATAAAAATTTGACAAACATGTTTGCGGTGATGTAGAAATAAAATTTTGAAACAAAATTTTCCATAGAGATAAAATTTGAACAAAGTGTTATAGAAACATAAAATTTTGACAAAATTTTCTATAGAATGCATCAATTTTGACAAAAGTGTATTAGAAATAAAATTTTGACAAAAATTTTCTATACGAAATCCAAATATTTACAAAATTTTTCTATAGATAATAAAAGTTTAACATTTTTTTATAGAAAATAAAATTTTTGAACAAAAATTTCTATAACAATAAAATTTGAAAAAATGTCTAATAGAGATACAACTTACATATTTGCTATAAGAAAATGAATTTTGACAAAATTTCTTGCCAAGAAATAACAATTTTGAGCAAAAATTTTCTAAGAATACACAACGATGTTTGACATAGATCTTAAAAAATTTTGTCATACCACATTTCCCGCCAGATAGCAATATGCAACAATTTGAAAGGAGACGCCACATTTGCCATGCTACAGAAATAAAATTTTGAAAAATTTTTCTAATACAGAAATCTACAATTTGACAAACTTTCTATAAGAAATGAGCTTTTGAGAAAACATTGCTCTATAGACAATAAAGATTTTTGACCAAAAATGAGATGAAGAATAAAACTTTTTGAGAAAATGTTGCTAAGTAAGAAAGAAAAAAATTGGAAAAAAATATTTATCGGAAATAAAAGTTTTGATCCAAAATATGCTCATAGAAATAACCGTATTGAGAAATTCTAATGATAATTTGACTAATTTTAAGAAATAGACAAGTTTGACAAAATTTCTTAAAAAAAGTTCATCAAAAAACATAGAAACTATCAACTTTTGAAGAAATTGTCGCTATTAATAAATAAAATTTTGACAAAATTTTCTATAGAAATATAAACTTTTGAGAAAATTGCGCTATAGAATAAAACTTTTAGAGAAAATTTGCTATAGAAAAAAAATTTTTAAAAAAAGAATTTATAGAAATAATACAAATTTTGACCAAAATTTTCTATACGACAATTACCAATATTGATAAATGTTTCTAATAGAAATAAAATTTTGACAAAACGATAGTTTCCTTAAAGAGAATAAAATAAAAAATTTTGACCAAAAATTAACTTCTTTGGAATAAAATTTTGGACTAACATTGTCTAATAGAATAGAAATTCTTGACAAAATATCCTAATAAGACGAATTAGAAAGATTTTGATAAAAAATCGTTCTATACGATATAAAATTTTTTGACAAAAATCTATTCGCTATCAGAAAATAAAAATTGTGGACAACAAATTTTTTCTAATTAGAAAGATAAACTTATTCTGAGAAAATTTCGCGTATGACGAAATAATAATTAATAGAAATAAATTGTTTTACCAAAAATTTTTCTATAGACAATACAATTTTCTTACCAACACAAAGAAATAATTGTCTAATAGAAATAAAATGTTGAACAAGAGTGCTGAGCGCGAAAATATTTCTATAAGAAATAAAAATGTTTTGAGCAAAGATTTTTAGCTACTAGACAATTCATAAATTTTTTGACAAAATTGTCCTAGAGGAAATAAAAGGTTTGCACAAGAAATTTTCTATAGAAATAAAAGT
Organism: Haematobia irritans; assembly: GCA_003123925.1. Classification (NCBI taxonomy): domain Eukaryota; kingdom Metazoa; phylum Arthropoda; class Insecta; order Diptera; family Muscidae; genus Haematobia; species Haematobia irritans. The sequence continues at coordinate 56,484 of PGFW01007645.1, read as the reverse complement.
TGGACAATGTTTTTTTAGAGAGGAAGTAGAAATAAAATTTTGAGCAAAATTGTGTCTAGTAGGACTCAAATTTTTGACAAAGATCAGTTTCGATAGAAATAAAAATTTGACAAAACTTTTCTATAGAAAATAAAATGTGAAAACAATTTGCTAGTAGAAATAAAATTGTTGCACAAAAATTTTTAACAACCGAAATAAAGTTTGAAAAAAAAATTCTAAAAGAAATGAAACATTTTGAAAAAAAATATATAAAAATGTCGAATTTTAAACGAAAAATTTTTATAGAAATAAAATTTGGCAAAATTGTTATAGAAATAAAATTTTGAACAAATATTTTCATTTTTACAAAATTTTCTTTAGAAGAAAAATGTTGAGAAAATTTTCTTATAGAAAAGTAACATTTTTGACAAAAAATTACTACAATAAAATTGTTGACAAACATTTTTTGGCAACAAGTAAAATTTTGACAAAATTTTCTAGTAGAAATAAAGAGGGATACAAAATTTACTAGTAAAAAATAAAATATAATCTAAGAAAAATTTCTGATAAAAATTAGAATAAATTTTGACAAAATTTTCTATAGAAGTAAAATTTTGACAAAATATTTCCTAATTAGAAATAAAATTTTGACAAAAATTTCTATAGAAATAAAATTTTGAAAAATTTTCTATAGAAATTTAGAAAATTTTGTCCTATAGAAAAAAATTTCTTAAAATTTTATAAGAAAAGAATTTTGACAAAAATTTTCTATAGAAATAAACTTTTTGAGAAATTCCTAGTAGAAATAAAATTTGAAAAAAATTTTGTATAGAAATAAAATTTTGAACATTTTCTAATAGAAATAAAATTTTTGACAAAATTTTTTGATAGAAATGAAAATTTTGAACAAAATTTCCATAATAATAATAAATTTTCTATAGACAATAACCTTTTGAGAAAATTCGCTATAGAAATTAAATTTTGACAGTGAGAAATCTTTCTTATAGAAATAAAATTTTTGACTAAATTTATCTCATAGAAAGGAAAAATTTTGACAAAATTTCAAATAGGTAGCTCAGCGGAGTAAATTAGTTTTGTACTCTAGACAAATTTCGTTGCATACTTTCTGGCAGTACATATCTAAGCTTGAAAATGCAATTATATGTGAAGGCTCATGTGCTGCCATACATAACATTAGTCGTGAAAATTTCATTATAGGTTAATGAGATTTGCTATAACATTTTACTCTTAATTTGGCAGTATAACTAAAATTAATTAAAAAGTTCATTGCAGCATTGCAACAAGGTGGCCCAAAACTGAAAAAAATTATGGCATTAAGCGATACAACCAATAAATGGCACTAAAGTATCAATGCATGAAAAAATGGGACAATTGCACTAATAGCACAATTTCACGATTCTACCTATATCCCCCGATCTAGCGCAGATATCATAACTCTGTACAAACAAAAAGATATGCTTTCAAAACCTATACACAATATAAAATTTTTGAACAATTCTTCTATTTCGACTTATGGGATTTTGTCATAATTCGACAGAAATGTTTCCACACCTGCTTGGAAACAGGTCCCGTAATTTGTTAAAGTTCCTGAAATAAAATAAATATAACCGAATACTAGTTTATATATGCCAGCTAAGATCAAACAGGGAAACCTAGATTCTCTTTTCAATCTAAACTTATTTTTAATGTAAATTTTACTCGAAATTTTATTTAAAAGAAAATTACGTCACTTTTTCTTTTATTCACAAAAGTTTTATTTAGAAATTTTTACTTCTGTAGAAAGTTTTTTTCTTTTATTGCATTTATTCTTTGAATTCTTTGAAATTTTGGTTTTATAGAACATTTTCTTTTTTTCTGAAACTTTTGTCAAAAATATTATTTCTATAGAATATTTTGGTTTCCAATTTATATTAATTTTTGGTTTCGCAATTTATAAATAACAAATCTTTAAGAAATGTTAGTTTCAAAAAATATTTTCACAATTTTTTTAGAAAAAAATAGAAGTGTAAGGTTATACGAAAATTATAATTCTATAAAAAAATGTGTCTTTAAACAATATTAAAATTTTTTTAAAGAAATTATTATTAAAAAAAATACATTTTTTCTGTTTTGTACATAGAAACAGATTTCACGAAACTTTTTCCAATTAAAATCTTAATTGAAGAAGAGATATAAATTAAATTTTGACAAAATTTTCTATAGAAATAAAAAATTTGACCAATTTTCTTAAGAAATAAAAAAATTTTGACAAAATTTCAAAATAGGTAGCTCCAGCGGAGTAAAGAATTAGTTTAGTTTTGTACTCTAGACAAATTCTCGGTTGCATACCTTTGCTGCAGTTACATATCTTAAGCTTGAAATATGCAATTATATTCGTGAAGGCTCATGGGCTGCACATACCATAAACATTTAGTCGTGAAAATTCTCATTATAAGGTTTAAATAGAATTTGCTATAACATTTTACTCCTTAATTGGCAGTATAACTAAAATTAATTAAAAAGTTCATTGCAATTGCAAACAAGGTGGCCCAAAACTGAAAAAAATTAATGGCATTAAGCGATAACACCAATAAATGGCACTAAAAGTATCAATGCATGAAAAAATGGACAATTGCACTAATAGCACAATTTCACGATTCTACCTATATCCCCCGATCTAAGCGCAGATATCATAACTCTGTACAAAACAAAAAGATATGCTTTCAAAACCTATACCACAATATAAATTTATGAACAATTCTCCTATTTCGACCTTATGGGATTTTGTCATAATTCGACAGAAATGTTTCCACACCTGCTTGGAAACAGGTCCCGTAATTTGTTAAAGTTCCTGAAATAAAATAAATATAACCGAATACTAGTTTAATATATGCCAGCTAAGATCAAAACAGGGAAACCTAGATTCTCTTTTCAATCTAAACTTAGTTTTTAATGTAAATTTTACTCGAAATTTTATTTAAAGAAAATTACGTCACTTTTCTTTATTCACAAAAAGTTTTTATTTAGAAATTTTTACTTCTGGTAGAAAAGTTTTTTTCTTTTATTGCATTTATTCTTTGAATTCTTTGAAATTTTGGTTTTATAGAACATTTTCTTTTTTTCTGAAACTTTTGTCAAAAATATTATTTCTATAGAATATTTTGGTTTCCAATTTATTTTGGTTTCCAATTTATAAAAACAAAATCTTTAAAATGTTAGTTTCAAAAAATATTTTCACAATTTTTTTAGAAAAAAATAGAAGTGTAAGGTTATACGAAAATTATAATTGTCTATAAAAAAATGTGTCTTTAAACAATATTAAAATTTTTTTAAAGAAATTATTATTAAAAAAAATACATTTTTTCTGTTTTGTACATAGAAACAGATTTCACGAAACTTTTTCCAATTAAAATCTTAATTGAGTTTTAAAAAATATTCAATTAAAGACTTAATTGATTCAATTTTTTTTTAATTGAAACAAAAATCAATCACAAAAATTAATAGTATCAATTAATATTTTAATTGACTTTCAATTAATTGATTGATTCAACAAAATTTAATAGTATCAATTAATTTTTTAATTCAATCAATTAATTTTTTAATTGATACTATTATTTCTGTGAATGAAGGCATTTCAATTTAAAATATTAATTGGATCAATTAATTTTGTGATTGAATCAGAAAAACATTTTTTCTGCGTAATAAGTGAATTTTATATTTTCCCCATATTTCACAAGCAAGTCTAAGACACATGATGGATTTCAAATCATTTTAACCCATGTTGCATATTGTCTAAACAATATGATAACAAAAATATGTCAAATGGAACATCTCCATTTACCTTAATCAGTCATACCAACTGGAATTCTACAAAATAAATAAGGTTATCTTAATACCTCCATAAAAATATTTATGTGCGCATATGTAAGGCGTACGATATAAGCTAAACAAGTGATAAATTGCTTATCATTTTGATAAGAATATTACTCCCCCACTATTAATATCCTACTTTTTTACCTGAATATTTAAATACTAAGTAAAGTCACTCAACTTTAACATGAATATATAAAAAAAAAACAAACCAGAATAGAAACCGTTTAAATCCCCCCATATTTGTCATA
>PGFW01007645.1:18440-31869 GCA_003123925.1 Haematobia irritans | reverse complement strand
GAACGGCGCATTCACATTGCATTGAAACCACTTAGAGAAGCCGTTTGAAACCCTCTGAAATGTCACCAGCATTTACGTAAGCGGCCGCGAATTATCCACCGCCTGCAAAACTTTTTGGGTCGGGTCGAAGCAGGAATCGAGCCTCCAAGACTTGTGGTATGCAAGGCGGGCCATGCTAACCATTGCTCCACTGCTGGCTCTCTGCTGACATAGTTATTGTTAACCATTCTCAAAAAGATAATGGAAACTTCGATAAATGAGCATCGCCTATCCTAATTGCCCCTAATATATATAGAGTCGAGATTTAAAACTAGATTATGTTCCCATAAACAATGTCTTCTCATTAAGCGCGATGCGCTTTTAAATCTTCTGCGCCATCTAACAGTAAAATGTTTTTTGCTGCAGCTGCCTACAACTCAAAAAAGCGGGCCGGAGTTAATGCAAACATGAACTTTATTTTCTAGTTTCATTGAATTATTAGTTGATTTTTAGTTTAAATTTTTGCAACGCAACTGCTGAGCAAATGTTTGCTTATTTGAATAATGTTTTTTTTGCTAACTCTAATGACGCCCTGCCACAATTTTATTAAAAAAAATAAAATAGTCATATTATTCCTAACATTGGCGCAGCAAGTTTGCCTTAAATTTATTCATAAGTCTCTAAGAATTCAGCCCTACATATAATTATTATTGTTTTATATTTGCTTAAAATGATTGACCTGCTCTTAAAAATCGTAAAGACATTAATTAACAATTCTGCAAATACAAATTTTACTTCAACATTAGCTAAATTTCTTAAATAACAGACGACAGATTATTATTTTTAATACATTTTTCCTTCAATTTGACTTAAAAGTAACATTTTGGTTTGTTAAATTAGAAAAACTATTTTAGTTAAAATATATTTCTTTATAGATAACTATAACTATTTTATTTTAAATGGCGCCTAGTGCCTTTCTACTTTTGTGTTAGATGTACACTCTGCCAAAAATAAACATGTCCCTGTGCGTTCCAAAGCATTTTGCTCTTTACATTCTAATAAATTTTTCGTCTGATTTGATCCCACCTTTTGCTCCGCTACGCCAACAGAAGCGATCTGCAGAATACAAGCTAAGCTTGATACTTTTAAAAAACACATATTCTCTTTTAAATATTTGGGTTTTGTTGCTACTTCTCCCTGTCTAGCGAAGGCAGAATTCTTTATTTATTTTCGCTCTCTTCAGTTCATCGATTTTTCTTTCATGTCTAGTGTGCGCCGCTATTCAAAGGGGAGGCCTCCCCCTCGTCCCCTTTTCAAAACCACGAACGTTAAACACTTTACCTTTCTAAATTGCCGACTCGACTTACAGTCAAGAGAATAATGCCTAAAGGTGTTTCAGAGTAAAAAGACGATTTTTAAAATAAGGAGTGGTTGAAAGAACAGTGCTCCGTATATTTTGAAGCGATTTTTTTGCCCTTTTGTTAGTCCAGCATGCCTAAAAAGACAAAACAAATTTTAAAGTACAATTTCATTTAAATTTAAAGCACTTTCCTCTCTCTGAATAATTAATTTAAAGTTCAAGTTGATCCTTAGTTCCAAACATTCTTTTCTTTCACATGCTTATGATACCCATTTTTTAAGTGTAAATCTACTTATAATGTATTAAGCTGAACAAGTTACGACTTGCATTTGAAGAAGCATTTATCGACTTGTTGCGACAAGGGGCGCGAGAAAAAATCTGTCTATATTAGGGAGAGAATGCCGGGTTCTTCGGGGTATGGCTTAAGCAAAAAGATTCGCGAGGATTGCGTATTTTAAAGCAACGATGAAAGTCTTTGCACGCTCACGGACGAATAGATTTTTTGTTCAGTGCCCTAGGGTTATGAAGTTGAATTTCTGGCCTATTAAAAAAGAAGTGCCCTCACTGTGTGCCTGGGGCCCCCCTCGCCTAAATCTAAGCTAGATTTTAGTGTACCACAGAGCTTGCATGTCCGGGCCCCCCTTGTTATGAAATTAATTTTACGATTTTTTTTCCGTGCTAATTCGGGTACCGGTTTGTTTCGATACGACATATTGTATAACATCCATTTACGCCCAACAGTCATGCCCGTCCGTCAACAGTGCCTACGACGTAACACACACATTAACATACAAATATTTTACGACAATATGTTTAGGGCTCAGGCTGCAACTTTATGTACCCTCCACTTATGACCGATTGGAAACAGAGTTCTACTAAATATTTTTTTTCTCTCATCCATCAAAGTCGAAGTTTACGTGCCACTACTCATCCACAATCGAATTACGTGCACTAAAAAAAAAATACTTGAATTCAAAGATGTTGATGTTGACTTTAAAATAAAGACATTTTTGAGTGGGCTATCTGCCTTTAAATCTAAAATTAAGATACACATTTCGTACGTTGCGATATATTAGCAAAGCTTTTCATGCACAAATACATGCAGGTTTAAAAATTAAATAAAAGTGTTAAGTCAAAATGTAAAAACATGTGCTCTTAATTTCAACCAAAAAAAAAAACTTTAAACCCAAGACAAAATCCCCAAAATAGGTCTATATAGGTCTTAGCCAAATAAATGACAAATCGCAAACTTAAAAGACTCAAAGCAAAGATTATGAGCTTCATAATTGCATTACTGCATAATTTTGTTATAGACTGAAATTGAAGTTTAGGGGGCTCTCCGAACTATTATTCCGTATTTTTGAAGTTTGTTAGCGGCTTTTTTTGATTTTCCGTTATGGGAAATGTTTCGTGGGTAGATGCTGCGTGAATTTGTCGATTGAATCAGCGAGGAATTGTTCGTGAATCGTCGCGTGAACGTGAGTCTTTAAAAGTAGGTCTTTGCGACTTTTGGCGGCAGGGTGGTTGATGTAGCGTGAAGGCGTGGCGTGAAGTAGCTGCTAACTTATGAGATGGTGCACATTCTTGGGGTTTGGGTTTGTGTACGCTCTATTTTGTCTGTTGAAATTTGTGGGGTGGCGTGAGTGGGGAGTGAATCCTAGGCTAACACCGTTATCGTTGCGTCAGCGTGCGTGTGAATAAAATCGATTTTGCTCGTGATATTGTGCCGAGTGGTGAGTTAATAATTTCAGTGCACGGGGCGCACACCTCACATAGTAATAAGAGATAATTCGTAAATTTCTCAAAGGGCAATATTTGAAATGTGAAGCCGATCCAGTTTCTCGGTTGAGCCGTGGAATGTGCGAATTAAAATATAAATACAAGTATTGTTGCGACTAAAACGTATCTAAAAATATAAATCGTTTATAAAATAATACTTTCTTAAAGTAATTATTAAATGTAGTATTAAATACAAAATCAAGATAATAAGAAGAAGGGTAGGTAGTGGCGGAGCATGCTGAGAGAAAATATAATGCGAAAGACCGCAAACAAAATAAAAAATCGAACACTTATAACATTAAATTTGCTTTTGATTTCGATTTAGGGCACAACTTCATTTTCATGTGCCAATCATTGGCTGTTTTGTCTAAAATTTATTTTGCTTGGTAATTATTCGGCTAGCATCTCTGTAGTGAATGCCTATAAATAGTGGATATCTCCTTGTGCGAGCTAAATCAATCAGTAATACCTAGAGAAAAGAAGAAGCATTGCCAATTATTTTATGTTGCCATCCGCTCCCGCGGCGCGAGGGTTTACAAATGAAATTCATGTAAATTTTTAAATTTGGTCAAGTTGTCGGACGGCAAAATGGAATTTGGTTGTATTTTTGGTCCCATTTTCATCAAATCGGTATTTTTTCAAAATATATTCTATAGAAATTTAAATAAAATTAAAAGATAGCAGGAATGTAGTTTAGGACGACAAATGGGGGTGGCCATGTAAGTGCTTAGTCTATTACTATTGAATAAAAATGCTTATAGAATAATATAAATCATAATATCTTTAATGTAGCAGATTTTAAATATGAATCTATCGTCGTTAGATAATGTGGACAACATCCTTTACTTAAACAAATGGAAATCGTGTTACTATATGAGGAGGATCATGTCAATTTTGCCAAAAATTTGTACTGGCAGTTGATCCATTACTCTCAGAGATGGACTTATTTACAAATGGATAAAAAGTTTTTTTCTTTTTAAGGGAGTAGATATACCTCTTCTTAATACTTTTGTCTAACATGTCAAAGTACGTGGTGGAGTAATATCTATTACTAATTGAGGATATTAATTTGGAGATTATTACGGCAAAATTGAGTTTGATTATTTAGTGGTTCTGCGGATGAATATCTTATTGTACTACACTATATCTATTGAAAGTTTGTGTAGCTTAGCATACTTTTTGTTTCCTATTATTGGATAGAGATAGAGCGCATTAATTTTAGCAACAGGCATGGTATGGTCTTATTTGTATTCTTAACTTTTGATGAATATAAGAATACGAAATAAGTTTCTAATGTTGAGTCTTGGTCTCTGAAGCAGGCAAACATCTATTTGGTATTCTAAAGTGCTAGTCAACTAAATGGATTATTTTTGAATAGTCAACATTAAGACTACATGGTGAGTATATATTTGATTTTCTGAGGTACAGAGACAATTGCTGTGCATACCTGAGAGACTGCTTATATGAGCATAATACTATTTGTATCGCTATAAGATTCTCTCTGAGTTTACCGCATTTGGCTCGGCTACGGCTCGAACACTGTACTTCTCACTTTGTAAAAACCTTTATGCAGCGACGTTGTTTCTCACTCTGATACTAGTAGATGTATACTACTAACTGATGTGTGACCACTGACTATAATTCTGGTGGGGCCGTTAGGTCAATTCACGTAAGCACAAAATTGTGAAGCAAAATTTTCTAATAGAAATACGATATATTTTCTATCTACTAATTAGGAATCAGCTTTAAGCAGATGACCGTACTTTCAAATTATCTTTGCTTGTAGCGCACACACAACTTTTTTCCGTTCTACACCTTGGAGAAGTGACCTCTGGCTTTAGAGCGTTAAGTTCCCTCGGGCGCCCCTTAGCATTTGTCACAAAATATTCATCCAATGGCAGATGAATATAGTCCTGCGCTTTTTGCCAGTCAATAGGGTGCTAATTAGCGTGTGAAAACACTCTTTTTTGGTCGTAAAAGAGGTCCGGTGAGAATTTGGTTCCGGGTATCGCTTTGGTACTTCCAAATGTAAGTTCTAGCTTTATCATTTCGCGTGCACCGGAACGCCCAAGATAAAGAGGTTTGTTTGCGAAAAGACAAGTTGATGCGGCAAATAATAAAAATTCATTGTCCATACTGAGCACAGAAGGACGTGTGTGTTTATGTTCCGTCTATCTCTTAGGTGAGCACTCGTGATGAGTATTTCCGAACATTATATTTGCCCTATCGATTTAAATTTATTTTGTTTTGTTCTTCGCCGTCGGATAGAGTGTTATGTTAAGCGTATAAGGGCTCATGACGCAAGGTGAGGGCTAGAAGGTTATATTTCGTGGTGGTGTACTTTTCGTTATATGAAGAACGATGCGCTGAAGCGTGTCGTGCGCGCCAACTGTACAGAGGTTGTGTTGTTTAAGTGGTTATGGTGTGGTTGCCGTTTTATTTTGAAGGCATATGTTTAATTTATACTGTGGAGTGAAGGTTTGGATTTCACGAAAATATAAGTAGAGAGTTTAAGCACTGCGTTTGGGTGGGATTGTGGGTAAAAGCGTTTTTCTCTGGGCTTTTTTTAGCTGCACGCAATCAATATGGCAAGAGTCATTTAGAGCAAGAGACATAAGCGCAGTCTTTGGAAGCTGCGAATGGCGGTACCATATCGACTTTCTTTCGCCTGTGGCAAAAAAATTGGGCAAAATGTTGTACCTGAGATGAGTCAAAAATTTTTTTGCCTGAGATTGGGCGTTTGCTCAGGCCTCAGGTGTGCTCCCATAATTCGGCCTGCTGACATTTATTATTCGTATCTTATAACACACAATCGTGGCCACAGTAATGACCAAGTTAAATTGAATGCGGCAAAAGTCGGTGGAAAATACGGCCTTCTGCTCCAACTGGCAGTCGGTTAATTTTTGGCACATGCAGTGTGTCAGCTGATTGAAAGCGGAACAATAAAAAAAGTGGGGCCAATGATGAAAGTGACATTAAATGTTGTTCTGGCTGATATTACAGCAGGTTGTCAATCATTATTAATATATAACAAGCATACAGACTGCCTCCATTACGGAACCTTATAGACCCCGTATCGTACGCCATTATAGCGCTGGGCTGGTTGCTAAGCAGTACCTGAGCCGCGGGCGGTCGGCCAGCTCACCTAATAACATCCAGAACTCATAGCGCCAGCAGGTACAAATCCAAAGAATTTATAAGCATCAACATGGTCATGAACGCATGGGAAGAAGCTAACAGGCAAGGCGCTGGAGGACGGGCATTCAGTGTTATACAGGCTCGAGTGGGGCGAGCACATACTGGCATGCAACCGCGCCTCCAATTTTTTGCTAGCGGGGCCCAAAATATTCGGGCACTTTGTAATCTGTTTGGGTTAAAGCTGTGCAAGAGCGAGTATGTGGCACACCCAAGCGAGACGATGTGAACAGGACCGCGGAAACGTGCACAGCAATTAAATGAATAAGGCTTCCTGGCCATTTCTGGGGGTAAAACACTCAAAACTGCTCCGCTTTAAATGCCTTCATTGTAGGCCACTTTTTCACGCTTCTTTTTGCTGCCCATTTCGCCAGCTGTTGATGATTTTTGCTTTAGATTGCGTCGGTTATGGTAAGTAGTGGCGTTGCAATGGGAATAGACATTGAAAATTCAGAGATTAAAAAAATAGTTTAATTTTTATTGCGCGCCGCTAACAAGGCGAATGGCAAAATCCTGCTCCGCTTGGCAGGCGCACCATAAAGTCAAGAAGCACCTGTTACATGAATATATTCTATCTCCAAGCTGCACTTGAATTGTCCAAGAAAATAGGCACACCAGTGCATTTTATCCGATTTGGAATTTTATGTGGAAAGTAATTTCAATGTTGGAATAACGTTAGCAAGCTATTTGGCAGCAACGCACTTGCATTGTTGGTCATCTAATTGCAATTTTGATCATGGGTATTATTGTTCGGGATAATATGGGTATCCAGTTAACGTACGAATTTGATGATGTGGATTGTGAATTTAATTTTCCATGCCCAAATCGGTTGTGGGGCTGGTGAGGTTGTTTTTCATTCGGGGGGCTAACTTAAAAAACAAAACGTTAGCTATTCAGTTTACTAACTATTGATTGTTGACCAGTCAGTGGACAATTTTTGTGCGGAATTGAAATTTCTATGGTATTAAACGGCCTCAAGAAAGAGTAATGAAATGGCATGAAGCGATAGGCATCATTGAAAAACAATTTCTCGTCCAAATCTACAATTTTTGTAAACACTCGGGAACTGGTGTAGCGAACAATGGCAACTGTGCTGCTTTTTATAGCGGTCTCCTCGGCAGCAATGACAGGATTGGGGTCACTGGTATAACTAAGTGGGGTTTTTGATTATTTTCTTTAATATGCAGCATCGGCGTGTGTCCATGCGGCATCGAAATATTTATGCTGTTGACCCGCACAATTTCATATTTAGCATTACATATTCTGAGTCCCAGTCAGCAGCGTCAGCGCACTAACTTGCCGAAGCATGGGTAATCAAATTAGTGTCAGAATTTGAAAATTTGTTATTGATATAGGTTTGAATGGGTCATTGGCACTAAGCGGGCCTACATTGGAATGATTTTTAGATATAGCCCGCTTATATTAACGGGGGGCGATCTGCGTCAGAATTTGAATTGCTTTAGTGCTGGCCTGAGGCCGCAAATTTCCACCCGTTGGATGTTGCGGAGAATGTGGGAGGTGGGAGACAGGGGTGAGCAGTGGGCCCCTCTTTTTAACACTAGCCCTGCGCAGATGATTGTGTCCCATACTCGTTTCAATTAATTATTATATATAGACCAGACCATTTCGCTATAACAGATACTCGACCCAAACTCAAAGACTCATATTCTCATAGATTTATAATATAGCGAGAGAGAGGACATATATTAATTCTGATATACCATGGTGTTAAAGATGGCAAGAGCAATATAATATATTACTAACATTACGTAGAATTAGGGTTGTATCATTGACATGTTTTGGGAGGCCGACATGATATTTGAAAATGTTAGAACAGTATTATGTTGGGCGACATTAAATTTCTTAAAATAGGTCAATTGAACTTGCAAGTATTTGTACTTCTTGACGATGCAGCAACAACATAGAAATTTTATTATGAAAATAGCGTATTGTTTCGGGCCGAGAACGTGCAGAGAGAGAGAATACCGAGAAAAGACAAAATTATTGGAGCGAGCGGAGATATACAAAGCGAAATGAGCATGGGGCCAAGATGTTAAAACAGCAAGTTTAATTATAAAACAAAATTAAAAGTGTAGGTTGGTGATCTAACTCCATGATTGGGCTTATCAGAAAATAGACTTTTGTAATATAGGAAATAGAATACTAGGAGGGGAAGAATAAAATTATGGCCAAAGGCGGCACAGGCTAGTAATTTGAAACTGAAAAAAGGTAATACTTTAAGACAATGTCATATATCCAGCAGGTAAGGTTCGGACGCTTGGTGTTGGGCGGCGCGAATCTTGATATAAGGCGCCAGGATCTACGCGACCCATGAACAAGCGAAGCCAAAAGATAAATAGAGTATAATGGACCATTCATGAAAAAATATACATAAAGGAAGAAAAGAGCAGCACTAACGCCAAAGAAAGACGAAAGAAATAAAAATTATAACACAGATTATCAACATGGTACGCTACTTGAGCGAGCTATTAATCAGTATTCTGGATTTTATTAGAACGGCATTTTGTTTGAGGTTTTAGTAAGGAATCAATTAAGCATTCTTCCTTGTCTAACCGTGTGGTGCAAGAAAAGTTAATAAATATATATTAAACGTAATTGAATTTGAAATCGTTAAAGTTCTGTTAGTATAGTAAATAATATCTGGAATATTTTAGCATTGAGTTTGCATAGCTAATTTTTCATGATTGCATGGTCTTGCGCCTTCTATTGAGGCACATCCAGCCCTCAAGACAAGATGAAACTCGTGGTTCTATAAGTGAATTGTTAGGACCATTTAACCTGTCTAAATGGACCTGGATAAAAGCGTTCAATCGCGACTACATAGACGTTTTATATATATAGTAGAAGCGAAGGGCGGCTAGGAAAGTGAGGCGCGGCAGGGGAGGAGGTGAATTATAAATTTGCAGCATATCACGATAAAACATAACCACGACGGATTAGTTAGAAAACTCCATCAAGGGGAAGATTGTAAAAATCGCGCGAAGATACGTTCTGTAAAATGGGACAGAGCGAGGCTAATACATATAAATACGGAATAATGTGAGCGCTGACGTGGAGCTTGCGAGCCATTTTCGGACAGCACCTTCTTTTGTGACCCGAAAATACGCTCCTAGATTTTCGGGCAATTTCAGGCCAAATGAGATTATGGTATATTAAGGGGACGACTTGCGGAATTGCTAGAATAGACGGGGCAAGAAGTAAACAATTGGGAAATCGGTTTCTATTATGCCGGGGGGCGTATAGGGCCCCCAAAATATGGACCCGATACTCACGGCATTTTCGGCAACCACCTCTTTATGGTCCTAAAAATATCCTCTAGATTTCCAAATTTGCAGTGCAGCAGAGTCAAAATTAGATAAAGACTAACGCGTTTCTATAGTTGGGCCCAGAAGACCTCCAAATCTCGGGATGATGCGGCTGCCCGCCGCGCCTATTGGGGCTATAACGCTTAAAATTTAATATGTGTTCCTCGATCGCTCACTTAAAGTTTTTGGGGGCAGCATCTCCCGTATTTTGTGGTGGCGGGGCTGGAATCACATATCCCGTGCTTAGATTTCGGTCATATTTCAAGTAATATTGAATAAAAACTTTGTTTCTGCGGTTTCTAAATAAAAGTGCCGCAAAGAAATAAAATCACGGATGTATCGGTCGGGGTTCATAATTATGTGTGGTGGCTAATGCGCTACTCGGGAAAATATGGTACCTCCTGATCTACTTTTGCACAGATGGTATGGCAATTGCATCTGACTATTTTATTGGACATCTGCTACATATCCGTTCCTAAAGATTTCGACAATTTTCTCAGTGACATTTGGTAAATTGAAATAAAAATGCTCAGTGCGTTTTTCTATAGGGGGGAGCGCCGAGGAGGAGAAGTAAAATAAATGAGACGGGAGAAGATTATCAAAGGAGAAAACTGCGAATAATGGGAGAGCTATAAAAAAAAAACAAGGGAATATATAACCACGCAAGAAAAAATGTAATGGAAACAGCAAACAGAATATACTTGACTAACAATTTGATGTGGCACAACAATCGGATATTCATTTTGATAATAGGATGCGGCTGAACCAAATACGACAGATCTAAAGAAATTATGCCAAATTTATCAGCAAAGGTAAAAATTGAAATAACAACTCTATTGCGTTTTCTTCTATAAAATAGCCGCGGGCAATGAATTAAATCCATCAGGAGAGATTTTGCGTAGGGTTCTATTGGTGGTGTCGCGTTATTACAATATGTCGGCCACAAATATGGACGGCAGATACTCCACCCATTGTTTGATGCACAAGTTAGGACGACACACTTTTCATTTTAAGAAAAAAAGACTAATTGGAATTTTTTTTTTAACATTGTACGCCCGAGTTATTCCCTCTTTATAGTCATAAATACCTCGCAGAGTTTCCAAATTTGCGAGGCGATTAAATTGGATAAAAATACGAATTTGCTAATAAGCGCGCAGACCGGGCAAAATCGGGAGGTCGGTTTATATGGGGACTATATCAAACCTGGAACGCGATATAGGCCACATCTTCGAAGGCCTTGACGCTGGGCCTGCAGACCAAAGACGAAGCCCTGTGCGCAATAATTTCAGCACGATTGCTTTCCATTATATGAAAGACTTGTTAGCCGTGAGGGCTTACAAATTACAGGCACCAGCAGAAACACGAGCCACGACACTCGACCGAGGCAGACACAGAGCAAGAGGCACCCACCCGGACAGAGCGGACATCGTTATACTCGTCTTGAGAAATTTTCTTTCTGCCCTGATCAAGAATATTATATACTTTATAAATAGGTCGGAAATCGAATATTAATCCCGATGATGTTAACGAACAAACGAGAATGACAAAAGCTTATTATATAACCTCGGCCCGCCGTCACCATTCTATGGTGGTGGGTATTAAAAAATTCGAAAATTAATTGATACAGATTAACTAGGCTTAATCAAAGCTGGAAAGCATTAAATGAGTAACGTGAAAAGAATGTTTAAAAATTTATTCTATATTTTTTACTAAAAAAGATTTAATTGATTGTACGGCTATGTAACTTTTTAATGCAAAGTCTCGGAAAGATGCGGCACTTAAAGAATCAAGTTAAAGCAAAGTGCCACCTCGTATTTTCTTTTAAATCTTTTAATAAAAAATAAAATTAAAAAGGCCTAGCATGCTCACACAATCTAAGAAAGTGATTGCAAATAGTTACGTTTCCGTCCATTAATTTAAAATGATATATAGGGAATAATAGGCAGTTCGACATATGAAAAGCTGGAGTGGCGATTTTTTTTTTGCTGTTGGTCATCTTTCGAGTTAGTCACACGAGCACTTAACTCTTGCCTCCACTGACCATCTTAATTGAAATTTATATCTTAGCAAATCTTTTTAGAGTTTTTTATAAGTCGCCATCTTTGAACTTGGACTTCTAGTACAAATTGCATATATTAATTTCTTCTCCTAACGGGGTCTAACTTGTTGTAAACTTTTTTACCTGCCATTTATATTAATATTTAATCCTCTTGCCTAACCTAATATCATTATGGTTGACTATTTGTTTTCCTATATCCAGAGCTAACAATGTCCTAATGACTAAATTCTACGGATATATAATTTTTTTAGATAGTGAGATTTGAATTGTCGAGATCTAACATTTTTGCGAAAATGAATATTCGACATTAAATTGGTGTTGGTTGATGGAGATTAGAGATGGATGCGTTATCTTATACCTGGCGCACAAGCACTACTGTAAGTTTACATACAATCTCCTGACTGAAATTGTATACTACGTTTGCTTTCTTATCCCATACTCCTCTTTGGGGATCCCCACTTTTTTCCTCGGATAGACTTCTCGAGCAGCACAATTTTATTTCGTCTGGGATATATCACCTTTTTGGTTAACCTTTCTGTGTATTACAGCCATATACTGTTATATTGACACTATAATATTTGTCTCCGGTCATCCTTCATTTTTTATTCCATTCCGGACATTATTTACTAGTACAACCATCTAGTCATTTTTTGCTGGCAAAGCAAGGCAAGTCCCCGGCAACATGTTTAGAAATTGGATTTAACTTTGTAAGACCTTCAAAAAGATTAAAGCTAGAGAATAACAACATACATAATTCCACTGCCCACAGGCAAAAAAACAATTTACATGTTTGAGGCAAATTATGAAAACAAATAATACGCGCCGTGAAGGCACTAAATACTTTGGGCAGTTACCAGCAACTCTTTAAGCATACGCATTGCGCATAGGCAAAATTAGCGCACAACTCCGGCACTAAAATATTGACGGCTATACCAGGGCTGGAACAAAGCATGTCCGGATCAAAAGATTTTGTCTTTACCAAGCTAATCGTCTTTGTAATTGTTCGGCGAGCCAAAGAAGCAATAGAATTGAATAGGCTTTTGAGACAGAATTGTCTTTTAAAGATTTAAGCTTATGGGCGTACTTGATTCTAGGTAGGCCACATTTTAATTTATTCGTTTTTTCTGTTGTTTTTCTTCATGTACAAGTTAAAGTATTTTAAAAATCGCGCAGTTACCACGAGCATAGTTAAATTTTTGAATTCGGACTCGAACATTCAAGTAAACAAATATGCTATGTTTTCAAGTAAATAATCATCTTTAAAATAAAGTGTTTGGCAAAAGCATCTCATATTTTAAAACGCTTTTTGGGGCTTTGTTGTCAAGGATGGCAAAAAGAAAGACAAATTTAAAGAGCAAACTTTGCATTAAGCTTAAAAAGTAATTTTTGGCACAATTATTAAAGAGCAATTTGAGCCGCTTTTTTTTTTTTTTTTCTATTTTTTTTTTTTTTAATATTTTTCTGTTAGTCAAACAAATTGTCTTTCCATCTTTAGGCATACCCCATTTCGGTATCAGCGCTTCAACTTCAATTATACAGCGAAAACAACGACCGTTCATAGACACCAAGCAGAGAAATAGTTTATAGTCTCTTGGACAATGAAAAAACTTTATATCATAGAAATCGCTTCGGCCTTGTTAAAGCAGAAAAAACTCATTCCGTCATTTTAAGGAACATGAAATCTTGGCGCTGCCGACGACAATAAATTTTTTTGCAGTGTTTTTTTTAATA
>PGFW01007641.1:7549-23303 GCA_003123925.1 Haematobia irritans | reverse complement strand
TTCCCCATTAGGTTAGGTCGCCCGATGTATCAGGCTTCACTTAGTACTATTCAGTCCATTGTGAACGCCATGGGTGAACTCTCTCTCTTATCAACTGAGTGCTGCCGCGATTCCAATGTTTAAGCTCAATGACAAAGCAGACTCCTTTTTATAGCCGAGTCCGAACGGCGTTTCACATTGTCAGTGAAACCCTTAGATATTTTGAAACCACAGAAATGTCACGCAGCATACTGAGGTGGGATAATCCTCCGCTGAAAACTTTTGGTGTTTGGTCCGAGAGCGGAATCGAACGCCACGACCTATGCCGCCTGCATAGGCCATGCCTAACGCATTGCAAAGGCGGGCATGCTAACCATTGCAGTCGGTGGCCCCATTAAAAATACGTCAGATATACTCCTAATTCTGCTATAATCGGCTCGCTGCTTGATTAAGCGAGGAATCCAATGTAAGCAACATTTGTGTAGACGTAAGCACATTTTTAGAGCATATATGCTTTAGATTACTGACGGACCTGAAGAAAGTTAAACTTAACCCTTTGACGACCAAAAATTAACCGCTCGCTAAAAGAAGTTTTTTTTGTGCGATATCAATATTCACAATATACCTATTTTACTTAAGTGAAGTGCCGTAGAAATGTAACACAGATAATCTAAGCCGTGCTGACTAAAAAGAAAACATAGTACTCGTTTATCCAGGAACATCTCCAAAAATTATCAACACTGTCATCAGCTGTTTAAAAACAATCACAGAAAAGAAAGTGAAATTTTAATTTTAATGTATGAAAATGCCTCAATTAGTAAAATAAATGATTTACATGCTGCGATTAATTTAGTGACACTCGCACCAGCATTAAATTTTCTTGCGTTTTTCGATAAACATTAGTCACAAATAAATTGTTATGTGAATCGAAGAAGAGTCCACTTTATCAAAAATATCATGGGCGCAACTTGCACTGATGAATGTTCTGGATTAGGATACCAGTAATACGATGTTCTGGATAGCCTATACAAATGTTGCATCCAGTGCTAAAAAAAAGCCCTTTTATAGAAAAAAATCATGTTGATTCGACTTAATCGTACAATTTTCGTATTGTTCCTAAAAGCCAAAATTAACCGCTTGATAATACTTTCAAGCGTGAAAAAATTCAAACCTTGCAAATCGAATGGAATGTCTATTGTGAAATGGATAGATAATGGCAACCCGCTTATATTGAGTCCAATGTTTATTGATTGACTTGAAATTAGATTGATGTAAAACGAGTGTTGCTGGTTCTGCCAATATCCTAAACGGCCAAACTGTCCAACAAATGATATCGCAGTAAAACAAAGATATGCGGAGATGATGTCAAAATGGGCCAAAAGAAGGTACATGTTATCAAAATATTTTAGCCACGTTTCTATATTGTACTCTAGTGCGAACTTGACCGTGAAAATCAAAATAAAATTTATTTCGCGCCTGTTTTAATTTATTTCATGTATTAGTATATTGAATGAATTGTCTTCTGTAATTGTTGTGATAAAATATTTCGATTAACGCCTTTTAAGGCCTGCTTTAAGTTAGCCCAACTGAACTGAATAGAGCATTTTCAAACAAACGATTAGATATTTGTTGCGATACACTATGGATCTACTTGACTATTATGTACTTGACACCTTCGATTATAGTAGGCTATTTCAGTTTCATTCTAGTAGGCTATGAATTATTCATTTTTTATATATTCAGTTGGATTAATAAATTTTCAAGATTTGTTCATAATCGTTTTGATTTAATAAAATATACACGTGTTTTACATAAAAGTGGCGACGAGGATTTAAGGAGATTTATCAAGCGATTATAATTAAAATAAAAGTTAAATACAAATTTTGCAATTGGTTACGATGGCTACGTCCTCATCTTTAGAAGAAGTTCTGGGGCAATTGCTTCTACAGCAGCAAGAGTCAGCGCGACGCCATGAACAACAAATTTTATTTCAACAACAACAACTTCAAAAGCAATTCGAGATGTTTGCAAAGCATGAACAATATATGCAAGCTCAACAATCCAATATTCACACGCTTTTGCAGCGCGATATTCCCACTAGCGCAGCGTCACAATCACAAACCGGGTCAGTCAATTCGTCTGGAAATTACGCAAAAGAGCATCTGATGGATATTTTAGCCAAACAAATAAGTGATTTTGTGTATGACCAGGAAGAAAATCAAACATTTGGGAGTTGGTATTTTCGATATGAAGACATTTTTGTAAATGAAGGTAATATGTTGTCGGATGAAGATAGAACAAGGCTTCTTCTAAGAAAATTACCACAACACATATATCAAAAATATGCAGATGTCATTCTCCCATCCAAACCATTACAAATTTCTTTCAATAATACAATCGAAAAATTAACAGCAATGTTTGGGCAAAAGGAATCTCTATTTAACCGCAGGAAAATTTTACCAAGGACAATTCATCAAGTGCTATTTTTGTTAGTGGACTCCAAAGCACCGAAGGATCAGGGTTCCAGTAAAGAGAATAATTGAGAATGTTGGACGAAAAGAAAAGCACCAATAGTTATATAGTGAAGAAGATCCAATTAGAGATCAGAAATATGCGCCAGATTAGTCACCGGCCTTAATGACAACGTTGATCCACATTTTCACCCAACTTCGTTTACCAGAAGATATTTTTCATTCATTTAAATAATTGCAAGTATTTTCACCCAAGACCTCGACATTAAATGATGCGATATGACACATTTGAGGTAACGATGAGACAAATCTATCTTAACATTAAAATACCCAATTCGTGGACTGTCAATTTAATGACTGTACTCTGGAATAAGTCCAGCACCTGGAGTTTTCAAACACTATTCGAAAAGAGATTATAAATGGCATCCGAAGGAACAGCTTTATCTTGTAACGATGTCATAATACTAGTGGTCAAGAAGAAATCATATCAAGTTCAATTCGTTGTGTTTTGAAAAGTTTTCCGAAATATAAATACTTAAATGGAATAAAGTGCGATTTTTTTCAAAGCAACCATAAGATCTTGGTCATAATAGTGGATTCTCAGGGAATCAGGCAAATCCTGATAAAATCAAGCAAATTTGAACGATGCTCAAGAACCTCAAAATGTAACCGAACTACGGTCTTTCCTGGGTCAATAAAATTTTATTGTAAATTATATGATAAAAGGCGTACCATCAGAGCCCCTAAGTAGTGACCTATACTTCAACAAATAAAAAAATGGTATTGGTCGAAATATGTGAAAAATCGTTCAAGGAATTCAGAAAGAAAATTTTGAGATCCGACTTACATATGCTGATTATGACCTACATACCCAATCGTAGATCTGCTGACGCATTAAAAGGACTAGTGCTCAATTTCACAATCATGCCAGATGGAAGTGAGCCCGGTGGCACATGCCTTCTCGATACTTCTAACAACCTGCCGGATAAGAATATATCAGATAGTAGAAAGAGGCATTGTCACTCAGTTGTTGTGCCGTTCAGAAATTCATAGGATGATTTAGGCAGAAGAGTTTTATATTCGCACCGATCGAGAACCTTTATTGTCAATTTTTCGGTTCAAAAAGGGGAGTTCAGTGCATCTGCAAGCAGATTACACAACGATGGCACTCGACAATGTATGAACATATCGATTTCGATATCGAATATAGTAAAAAACAACCGATTTCGGAAATGTGGACATATTGTCGTCGGCTATTAGCTAACTAAATATTGTGGCAGGATGAAGGATTATGTATAGCTTTGCAACATGGAATATAATGTAAAATCAATTGTACATAATAACATTAATTCGGCTTCCCCCATAACTCATCACATGAATTCATCAGCAACTTCGAAAGATTAATTTATGCAGGCAAGTCCAAAATCATGGTTCAGATCATCAATGGCCATAAGAAATCGAAGATTCTCAAAAACAGCGATTTAATCTTTACCATATTTTATAATAGGAAATCTTTTCTATCAATAGTTGAATGGATTGTTTGCTTAGCAGAGAACGATGGTAATTCCTCAGTATACAGGAAATCGTAATTTTAAAAACTTTACAGCAAAGAATCATCAAGGTGCAAGAGCGAATGAAAAGCAATAGCTAGAAGGCACAGTTTTACTGGCCAAATATTGATACAAAATATTACAGACTTTATACGTCAATGTAACATTGTCAATTCTACATGCAAATCCGCCAGTTAAATCAGTTTTGCATTCATAAGCCATTCAACAAAAACTCATGCAAGAGTATACAGGCATAGATTATAGGGCTGGTCCAATAAAGGTCGCATTATTATTTGATAATAGTTGATTCTTTATTCAAAGTGGGCCAGAGCATATCAATGTTCCAACTATAAGACTTCAAAAAGAAAAATTATTGGCATTATGCTTGATTTTTGTAAGCAGATTGTGGTTTACGCTGAAGTCCATAGTTTTCATTTACAAAGGAACACAATTTACAAGTTCTGAATTTTTCGGCAATTTGTGTCAAGACAACGTGGCATTCAACATAATCCGTATTGCTCCTTATCATCCAACAGAGTAAATGGAGCAAGTGAAAATTCTAAGACAACGACAATTTTGAAGGTAATTTCTACTACATGTATAGAATCCAAACTGATCCGAATACAAATTCTGTGAAGGAAAAACTCAGCGGAAAACTTTTTTTAGGGAAGAAAAGTACGTACCCGAAATAGAATTAACTGAAGGCCATATCAGCCATATTACACCAGAGAACAGAAATTATGCTATGAAGACAATACAATAAAAAAGCATGGAGCAAACACCGGAGCAAATCAATCAAAAAAGTTTTGTTAAAGTTTTTTAAGCATTAATAGATCGTTTTGGCAACCGTGGATTATTAAAGAACGTCTGGTGATGTCAATTATAAAGTTGAAGTTTTTAGAATATGATATGTTAGTGGTTATAGTTAGAGGAGGAATTGATAGTATTTACAGTCTAAAAATACAGCCACTTTCACACAACCAATACTTGAAATAGGGAAAAATTAATTTATTTTTTTATTTAATTTATTCATGTTTAGAGCGTGTAATTCTTGAAGCCTATTTGACGCAAAAATAAAGTAATTACAATAGACTACTCCATACGATTTTCATACAAATTCATTATACAATAATACATAAACACACGCCTTAATGAAAAAGATGTTGAATAATTGTATTTCAAACAAAAACTACGAAATGTATGATAATAAGATACGACAAAAAGATAACGCCTCATTTTAAAGTTAAAGAGAAATAACTTCTTTATTGCAGTACACTTGGTAAGATGTATAATCGAGCCTTGTATAATTGGCTAAAAATGAGCTTAAGTTGTTTCTGATTCCTTCAATCAATGCAGAACTGTCGTAGCCAAGTTTGGAATAGGCCATATTCAATATAGGTTATGCTCGGTCTATATGGGAACATGATAGGTGAGAATGCCTTCATGTGCGGCCGTTAACACCTTAGTTGAGGAGTCATTGAAAACAAAGACAAAACTCATTTATGGGAATGCGACGCATAATGTACATCATAGTATATGGGGAAGCGGTGCCATTAATACAAGAGGAGAGTCACTCCTAGAGCTTATTTTGCGTACTAACTTGGTAGTTTGCAATAAGGGAGATGCCCCAACCTTCGTCACTAAAACAGGCAAGAGTTTGGACGTCAAATTGGCCTCTCCGGACCTGAATGAAATGATATCTGAGTGGCAGGATTTAAGTGAACATAGCTTCCCAGATCATCGCTACATCCGTTTCAAATTTGATGTTCATTAGATAGGGTCGCAGAAAAAAGTTGATGCGGTCACCCGCCCCAGTTTTGTATCAATATTCGAGAAAACAATTTTTCAGACAACCGCAAAACTTTTTTTCTCTTCAACAAAAATATGGAACAGACTTAAAAAAATCATGTATTAGCGAAAGTGTGATTGTTTAGAATTTTTAAACAAGTAGGCTGAAATAAAAAAATTAAAATCAAATTTATGAACGTCGGAGTCAAAAATGACGGAATGCACGAATAGTACCCTGATCAACCACGAACAACGATATCGTTTCTTTTCCATCGGATTCAAATGACGACACAGCATCAATAAATTGTATTTCCGGGGGGTTCGTAGGGTGCAACGAAAAAAAGTTTTTGGTGTTCTGAATTTGTCTTGAATATGCTACAAAACTGGGGGGTGAAGCGCATTCAAATTTTTTCCTTTAGGCCGGACCTATCTAATGTTCATCCAACCAAGACCCATATTTTCCGACAAAATGTTAGAAAGGGGCTGATTGGAAGTAGGTATATAGGAATCCGTTCAAGTATGATGATAGCCGGAAATGCCAGAGACAAATATAGAGCACTGTGTAATATATCGATACACGGAGTGGAGGCGGATTACTTAAGGCCTTCAACATCTCACTGAAAGCTGCATGCCCTAGAGGGAAGCCAAGGGGGAGAAATGCGAGCCACCCGATGGTGTCCTACGGAGTTAAGGTAATACGAGGAAATCGTGCAGAGAAGCTCTTTAACATAAGCAAAGTCCACAGAGCTCCTGTGGATTTGGAACGCCTTACAGAGAAGTAATCTGAAGAGCATACAGCGAGAACTGAGATAGGCTCAGCCATAACTCTTGAAATGAAATTACTGCAGCAGTATTGAGAATACGTCCCGAGGCTTCCCAGACCTCGGAAGGTACTAGCATCCACAACTGCCGCTCAGGTTTCATTAAAATCGAGGGCAATTGGGACGAACGTCTCAGTGAGGAGATACTGGAGGTACTATTGACACACATTTTCCTGGAAATGCAGACTGTTTGACATCTTCTGGCGTACCACTTGCGGCTCAGTCGGTCCATTTCCTAATTCGATGAAATTGTAGTCCGGAATCTAAAAGTAAAATGGGCGTTAAATAGTCTTTTGGACGCATTCAAATCCCGTACCTGATGGAATTACTTCCGGCGGAATTACAACAAGTGGACTGAGAGATATATCCCCTGGTTGTCGGCGATATATACAGGATGTATCAACTTAGCATATAGTCCAGGAAAGTGGAGGGAAACAAAAGTCGGTTTTATACCTAAAGCGGGAAAATCATCTCACTCGAGTGCGAAGGATTTCCGACCAATCAGCTTATCCTCTTTCCTATTTATGACCTGTGGAGAGTATGATAAATATTTATCTTAGAACTAGCGCGACAGCATGCCTACTTCGAAGGGAAGTCTACTGAAACCGGCATTCATGTAACTAGTCATGAATTTATTGAAATCTATCTGTCCAATGAATACACAATCGTTTGCGTTCAAGACATCGAAGGGAAATTCAAATAACGCCATCCGAGCTCGAATATTATAATGGACTGATCAACTCTGATGTTGATCCAGGTATACTGTAGGCATTTAATGAGAGGCGCTAATTTCAGCCAACACTAAGCGTATAGATAAGTTTGCAATATATGTTAGTACTAGTAAATTCAATCTAGTATTAAGTATATATTTGAGAAATAGAAATATACTACACTCTTAATTTCATTAGCTGACTAAGTCCATTGAAGTAAGTCCGTTGATTCTTTCGCAAAATTGAGTAACTGGTGAAGATTCGTTTAAGTTTCACGAATTGAATGATGCTGAGGAATGGTGCGTGCATTCTTGCATGGAGACGAGAGTTTCATCTGGCCAATAGTTCGCACTCCTAAATTCAGCAATGTAAATCACTGTTTCTAACGTACCAGGTGGCGTAACATAGTAGACGTAATATCAAGTTTTGAAGTCTTCTGTAAATGGGTATATATTTCTTTCTTTCGTGTTTCCTTCCATCTTATTTTAGCGTCCAGTGTCATGCCCAAGTATTTAGCGGTGTTTGCGAATGGAACTATTTAACCATTAAGATACAATGGAGTAAATTTGGTGTCTTTGTTAGAAAATACTATATGAATAGATTTGTTTTCATTTATGTTCATCCTCCATTTATTTATCCAATAACATGATAGTGGTATAGAACGTGTTTGGAGCTTTTGGTAAGCTTCCATTTCCGTTTAGCAACGGCAAAGGATCTGCCGGTGTCATCAAGCAAAACGTTGCGCTTCAGGTGGAATTAGAATAACCCTAGTAATGATAGGAAGTACGAAAACTGGCCCTGATAACTTCCGCTGTGCAGCACTCTCTTTTATTGGAAGCGACGTGGCGGAGTGTAACGTTTTTCGATTTTTACTATCGAAAGTGGCGGTATTTTATATTATGATTCTCTAGTAATTTCAATAGCTTATTCAATTGGGAGATCATTGTATACGTTTACAAAGAGACCATCATAACCAGACTTTGTCAAATGCTTGCCCAATGTTCCAAAAAAATATTACGAACAAACAGCTTTTGTTTTCAATAGCTTTTTTTCTAGGCTACATCAAACGATTACGGTGCACTTGTTGAATTTGTTTGAATGCTCAGTTCTAAAATAACTGATTAGGCTGTAAGTCGTTTTCCAATATTAACTTTTCGAAGATTTTCGATTAATGATTGGAAGTAGTGATTATTGGTCGATATGGATGTTAGTTCATTTCAGGTTTATCCTGGCTTTGTAATTATTATTATTTCTGCACTTTGCCATTCTAAAGGGGAACGTAACTGTAGTCTAAATCATGCAATTTATGATGTAAAGCAGTTTTGTTTACTGGCAATACGTGGTAGATTTTTGAATATCTTGCCAGTTATCAAATATAACCGGGAGATTTTTTTAACGGGCTTAAGTCTTTTTGCAATTATATTTTTAGCTCTTTGAGCTTAGTCTGGGTTGGTTGGAAGACTGTCATTTCTTCAATTTTTAGAAGTACTCGGTATTAACTCTGCTCTTCTGATCTTTCAATTTTAGAAGTCGACTTCTTATTAACTCTGCTCTCTGCGGGTTTAAAATATATTTTGGAAATGGTCAGCAAATATCTCTACTTTGTCCTCGGCTTTCCGGATCAAACATCCACTATCGTTTCTAATTGGAGGAATTTTGGGCGAAGTGTGGTTAAATTGTTTAGTTGCTTTCCATAGGTTATAGTTAGTGGTTTTGGTTGCTGATAAAATTCCTAGATACAATGACAATTCTTTATTCTTAGTTTCTCTTGTTAGCACTTTAGTTCAGTTAATGAGGCTTGTTTAGGATAGCTTTATTTCAGGGCGTTCTTTCTTTTTGCCATCTTTCGCTTCCTCTTTTTTGTATCCAAAGTATCGGATTGTCCATCGTATATGTAGTATGTTTGTATGTTTTCAGTTTCGGTACATTAGGTGTACTTCCCATATGCGCAAGTTTGTATACTTTTTGGAATTATAATCAATATTCATCGATTATTGTTCAGTCAAGTTTTAAGTGATAAGATCTTAATTGTATTTTTTCAGAGGTATATTTTAAAAAAAAAACACCAGTTTGTTCGAATATTAGTTCGGTAGTTAGGGTGTTAAATTTTTATGACGCTGTCACTCACCGTCATTATTATCGCAGAATGATCAGATGATGTTAATGATGTAGGATTTTCTATGAATACATAGTTTTGCGGAATATTTTTTGTAATAAAAGTCTATTAAGTCAGGTGAACATGATTGGTTCGATGGCCAGTAGGTAGGTTCGTTTCTGAAATATATTTCACATTAGAAAGCTCTACATGCCTGATAAAGTGGTCCTACGCCTTTGTTGTGTGAGTCCCGAGCCCCATAGTTTATCTTCTTGCATTAAAGTCTCCCCTTATAATGAGAGATTGTCCAACGAATTTTAACATTATCTGCATACCGGATTCGCTTTAAGGTTATGTCTCGGCGGAGAATAGATCGCGGCTATCTTAAACATTTTATTGTGTTTTAGGTACACTGATACACATGCTATCTGAAAGATTTCTTCTTCGACTTTTTGCTCTTCATAATGTGATATATTTTATTTAATTATAATAGAGGGCACCACATCTAGGTTTGATTGAAGGTGTCTCGCATTGTAGACCCTGTACTCCGCGTATACTTGTAGCAGGCAAGTTTCGGTAAACTTCTTAGCCTAGCACAAAAAGCGCGGTATAAAAAGAAAAAAGTTAAGTGTTTTGGAAATTTCATTCTCTGCTATGTAACACATGTTAAATTTTGTTTCGATCTGGCAACCCCTTCATATAAAACAAGTTGACCCGGCAATTTTTTAGCAATGGAAAAATTAGAAATGCGTGCTGTCATATAAATATTTTACATAAGAAAAGGTTAATCGGGCAAAGAAAATACATAATGATATGGTGAATGTGTTAGGTGAAAGGTGCTACTTCGTATGCAACATTTAAAAAATTGATTGCTGAATTTAAACGTGGTCGTAAAAGTATTGAAGATGACCACGTAGTGGACGTCAAAAACAAGCAAGCAAACATACAGAAATTGTAGCCCAAGTGCATGATATGGTAATTAAATGATCGAACGAATAAATAGTACGTCCAAAATTTCTAATTATCATGGGCCATATCAATGATCGAGTCCATTTAATTTTGCATGAAGAACTACAGATGAAAAAGCTTTTCTGCAAAAATGGGTGCGCGCATTTTTGTTAACAAGTCGATCAAAAAGCATAAGAAGAACATTTCTCAAGCTTGTTTGGGATCGTTTTAAGCGAAATAAAAATGGATTTTAAGCGTCGTTTTCAATAACTTTTTGATGAGACATGGATCCACCACTATACTCCAGAAGACAAAGAACAATCGAAACAATGGACTGAGAGCTGGAGGAAGTGCCACAAATGGCAATAACAATTCAATCGCTGCTAAGGATATGGCAACGGTTTTTGAGAGCTTCACAGGTATTTTATTGATTGGCTAATCTGCAAAGGGTAAAACAATAAATGATTTTTTTTTATTCAAGTACTTTGCAACCTTTGGATCAATTAAAATGTACAAATTCGAGAAAAACGTCCTGGCTTACAACACAAAAAAATAATTTTCATCAAGACAACGCCCAGCGCACAAGCAAGTGTTTTAACAATGTCTAAAATAAAACGAATTAAATGTACGAGTTGCTTGACCACCACCCTTATTCTCCTGATTTTTTCTCGCCAGTGACTTTTACTTGTTCCCAAAAATCTTATATCTTGCTAGGCAGCCGGATTTACACTCCAATTGTGAGCATAACGTTGTAAAAACTATTTTTGAAGACTTGAGCGTTAATTTATCAGCGTGATTGGAAAGCGTATGGACTAGTGTAATTGCAGCAGTTTCAGGAGATTTATATTGAAAATAAAAAATTTTTGAAAAAACTAACTACTTCTCCCCTTGCATTGATAACTACAGAAGTTTCGAACCGCGCCCTCGGTAAAGGAGTTATTAGTCCAGTGAATTCCGAAATGAGTAAAATATCATCATTTGCTCGTAGAGAGAAAACTTCAATTTCGTTTAATCGACCTCTAACCCATCTGCAAGGCTCACATGTTGCAATCGTATACGTACCATTATTGTAAAATTTAATGTATCTAATCATTTTTCATTTAGTTCACGCCTGTATCAAGTCGACGGTTAATTTTTCAAAACTTTCAATCATTCCATGTGAGAAGCAGGATGTTATTTTTTTCCCGTATTTTGTAAGTCTACAACGATGGCGAATGATAGTTTTGAGCATTTGGCCATTTGTGGCTTGTAATTGATCGGTTTTATCAAGGGGTTTTGGGACTGCTTGTTGATGGTGTTGTGTATAGTGTTAATGTCTGCTTTCATTGTATGTATTGAAATTGTTTGTTTTTATGTTTATAGCCATTCTCTTAGTCAGTCGATCTTGATTTATCTTTTTCTTCTCGCAACCTCTATAATTCGTGGATGATTTCAATTTGGTTTACCATGTTTGGTGTGAGATCGTGCATTTGTATTCTCAATTTACCTGCAACCCATCTAACACAGCCGGGTCTTCGCTCTCTTTGGCAATAAATGGTTAAAGACCTTTACATTATTTGCTTGAGGTATTAATTTCGTTTGAGCTCCTACGCTTCATTTAACTTTTAAATTAAGGGATGTTTGTTATTCTGGAAATCTCACTAATATTATCTTCTCTTATGGAATAATCCGAAATATTGGAAGTTTCCCCCTAACGTATGGCATTTTTGCTGAACGTCCTTTCTTTAAAAATACTAACTGCAATCTGGAGGATAAATCCTTTCGTTTTTGGAGATCCGTTTAGTATTTCTTCTTGTTGACCATGTGTGATGGACCAACGCGGACAATACTTTGTTGGCGTCTCTCATTTTTATTCTTCGTAAGTATATCATTCGGTTTGGCAGTTGCGTTCATGTTGGCAGAATAGATTTTCTGTAACTTTGAATCGGAATTATTTATTTTCCATCGTTGTTATTTAAGCTGCGTAATTCCTAACGTTTTCAACATTACCTGATTTTATATTTTTTTATTTCCTCGTACTCTTGTACTCCAATAATATGATAGGAGGTGGATATTCTTGGTAGACGGACCAATCTTTAGATTTGTTGTCGGCGACACATGTATTAGCCAATCTTCATCGGCTATTACTTGATTTCCCCACGTTGCCAGAATTGTTTCACTCCTCGCCGCAAAAGACCGCTAGATTGCCCAAATAGTTAAAAACAAGCTAAAAAAGATGCTAAAATATAGCTAGAACCAAAAAGCTAATTTTTCGTTTCTATCCAAAAGTCACATTTTTGATTGAAATTTAACCAACTAAAGTTTAATTTTCACCGAGATTACAATGCATATAATTTCATCTTTAATTCCACCTTTCTGTGAGACTGTAACAATATCAGAGGCATTTTAGCTCTATTTGCGTAATTCGAGTACATTTTGGATTACTATCACTAATTTTTTCCTGGAGTCCTTCGTTTTTGTGGGAGCTACCACTTCCCCAAACACTCTATTATTACTCGTTATTTTTAAATTTATTTTAAAATAAATATGCTTTGGTTGGTAAAAATGATTTTTGTCATTTTTTTAAAATAAAATTGTTAGTTTGGGTTTAAAATTGTGAAAAAATTCGAAATACATTACATGTTATTTATAATTTGTAGAAAATACGCTATAGTTACATTTCGCCATTAAAAGCATTCTTCCTTTTCTTCATGAGCTACTCAAGTGCTAACGCCATCTTAAATTTCCACAATTCCACGCGCGCTTCAAGTAGAATTATTGTATATATCGTTTTTAAAATAAAGTGTTGAAAAACATATATTGTTTGCGTGAACGGCTATTTTTGGTTTTGTCTGGTTAAGAATGCAAAAACTTCCTCACATTAACAGACTATTTATATTCTTCCTTCTTTCATTGAAAACATAACCCATTTTAAGTTGAATATTAATTATACGAGGACAAAACGACTTTATCGTTTTCTGGACAAGGAAACAGTTTATATAAAGAAATTCACAAATGCTATTATAACCCAAAATTCGCTTCGTCATTTTAGGAGAACGAGCAATATTTTTCAAGTGCACAAGCTATTAACATCTACTATTTAAATCGTTAGTATATCGTAATACTTTATGAATTCTATAATTAACATAAAAAGGTAATAAACGAGTCAAATGATAAAATTCCAATATTTTACCTGACAGTTTAATCCAACAATTTGTATGGTGAATAGTAGATTAAAGTTTACGATAACTTTTATGTAATTAATACACCCAATTATTTTCGAGCTTTAATGGACAGATATAGATTAAGGAACATGGTTAATCAGAGGCCAATTGAAAGAAAAGCCAGATACCCCAACTATACACCTGGACTGTACATGTTCGTTCGGGCGCGAATGAACCTTTCACAGCCTTTAGTATAGATCTGCTTTCATTATGTATATAATGAAAAAACGTTACAAACAAGGTGTATTTGCTACAAAATGCCCCATAATGGCCGGACCTCATTATTAATGTTCACCTGAGGCTTTAAAATGTGGAAACTTATACTTGCAGCAAGGCTTAGATTAAAAACGACAAATTTTATTTCAACAACAACAACTTCAAAAGCAATTCGACATGTTTGCAAAGCATGAACAATATATGCAAGCTCAACAATCCAATATTCAAACGCTTCTGCAGCGCGATATTCCCATTAGTGCAGCGTCACAATCACAAGACGGATCAGTCAATTCATCTGGAAATTACGCGAAAGAGCATCTGATGGACATTTTAGCTTTTATCGAAAAACAGAAATTAAGTGAAAAGTGTACAACTATGCAAGCAGTATTAATTCTATGGAAGCATATACATTAAAAAAATGCAAGATTTACTTCTTTTCTGTGATTGTTTTAACACATTGACAGTGTTTCAATTTGGATATAAAGAGTACTCTGTTTTTTAGTCCTTCACGGCTTAACATATCCAGTGCTAAAAGAAAATCGAATGTTTCGCTAAGTGGTCGACCTAATTAAATCGATGGTTCGGAAGTCGGTATATAAAGGAGGGAGCCCACCGTTGGTGCAATGTTGAGCATGCCTACCTTACATACAAAGCGTGGGTTCGATTCCTGCTTCGACCGAACACCGAAAAAGTTTTTCAGCGGTGGAATTATCCCAGCCTAGTAATGCTGGTGAATTTTTGAGGTACAAAGCATTACTAGCAATGGTTTTCACTGAATGTGGAACGCCCTTCGGACTCGGGCTTTAAGTAAAACAAGAGGCCCTGTGTCATTGGCAGCTTAACATGGAGAGTCGGGGCAGCACTCAGTGAAAGAGAGGACAGTCAACTGTGTATCACAATGGATGCTGATTATCAAGTGAGGCCTGATAGCATCGGCTGCCACTAACCCTAGACCATAGAAAAGAGGTCTAGATTATGTTATTTTTCGGTCAACAACTTTTGACCGATAGTTGGTACCAAGAAGATGATCGTTGTGGTTGACAATCCCCCTTGTTCAGGAATATGAAATTGTAGTCGAGGGACGGTATCGGATTAAAGTACGAAGGACGTTAAAAGCTGTTCTGACAAATAGATTTTGGCACAATGTCATGATGTTGTTTGTGTAAAAATTGTTAAACAGTAATTGTGATCGGTTTAGCGGTATCTTTCACTTATTACAGAGTTTAGTTGAGAGTTGTAGGTTTTATATCAACCTGTTACCAATGATATTTTTATTTTATTTTTTTTTATTTTAATATCCACTTTTAACATTCTTGTAATTTCAACTAACAAAACAAAAGGGATCCCATTATATAAAACTTTATAACTATGTACAAAGTTGATGGTTTTTTAATAAAACAAACACACCAACATCATCATTTAAATTCATCCATCCGTATAAGAATTGCACTGCAAATGAAAAAAAAAATATAGAGGTAAAATATATAACGAATTCATTTTGGAACTGAATTCTCGTGGTCTGCATGGCACAGCACCACAAAAAACACCATAGGTATGTTTTTGTATGGATAGTAAATTTTGAATTCTGAAAGTTTGTAGCACCCTGAGATTCAGCTCTGCATGAATTTCTAAGCACAATATTAAAAAAATCTAAAAAAAATTAATTGACGTATCATTTTTTAATGGAATTATATATTATAATCAACAATAATAAAATCAATAAATAGTTCTTTGCACTTTAATTGATTTTTATTATAAAAACATTTAAAAATAAATTTAGTAATTATATTTTTTTGTTTCTTTTCTTCTTTGCAGATTTTGGAAGACTTTGCCACCCTGTTGCCCATTGAACCACCATTGGATGGTTATGTACAATCTCATTGGGTCAATCCCGAAGGTCTTATTGTTTTTATTTAATGATTTCGTTTAATTTAGATAGTAAAAAAAATCAAAAAGTAAACCATTTACATATT
>PGFW01007634.1:10703-22680 GCA_003123925.1 Haematobia irritans | reverse complement strand
CATTAAAAAAATACATGAATTATGGTTTATATTGTCAACCCTTCAAGTGACAGTATTTTGAAATTATCAAATATATTTAGCCAATGATATAAATAAAAAATTAACCAGTATTTCTTTTAGGCAGAATTGTTATGAAAAAATGAAGAATAAAATACTGCTGGAAGATAAAGTATCCTTAATAAGTGGCGGAATCCAAATTTGGGATATTTATAAGGAAAAAATTCACTTTTCTATTTTTTTTTAATTTTTAAAAAGTCAACATACCCGAATTTTTGTTTAGCTATGCGAACTGCGGGTTAGCAAATGTATGAAGACATATATTTTTAATTCTACATAGATGAATAATCGGTTTCAAATGCAGTTTGACAGTTTCGAGGAAATAAATGAATGAAACAAGAACACGATTAAGGCAATTTAGTTTCTTCGAAAAGGTGTTGCCCCATTCTTACTCTATTTCTTCCCTCATTGCCCCTACGCCCAAATTACAGTCTTATTCCGAAGGTTTTAATTGATATTTTATTTGGGTAATCATTAATCAAAAAACTACAACAAAGTCGTGCAAAATATGAAAAAAAAGTGCAATTAGATTAGAACTCGTCATTACCTATTTTTCACAATTATCCATTTTTGCACAAAATTTGAACATTTGTGGGGCACAAGATAATTTACAAAAAGAAACTTACAAGTTCATATTTTCACAAACATTACGCCTAAAACAGCGCAAAATATGAAAATAAATTTTAAAGTAATTTGTGGAAAATTAACAAAATTAAATCTAAGAAAATTATTCTTCAGAACTGACACTACGTGTGGCCACCGTAGTAGAATTCTATTAAAAATGGTAGTTGTTTGGTAGAATTCTTTGTGTTTTGGTAGATTTGCAAAATATTTACCTCGAACGAAAAAAATTAAAATCAGAATGATATAAACAATGCCAGTTTCCACAATATGCATATGGAATAATAAGTAAGAAGATATCTAGTAGTAGTAACTGTGACTTAGCTACGAGAAATACAACCATATCACAGGCAATCAAAGGATAAAAACAAGAATTGTTACCAAGATCCATCATAAACTGAGTAAACATTATATCGATACGTAACCTTGAGTAATGTAAATCTATCATCCTTGAGTAATTACACTCAGTGTCTGTCCATAACCCTTTTATGACCACAATTTTCAAACGTATCGACAACAAATAAACTAAGCCAAGTTATTTCCATATTATTACTAAATAATTTTCATTTCTTTTTTAATCAAATCCAATATTTCAGGCTAAAATAATTTAGTTTTGGAACAAAGGCCGACCCTCAAAACTATAAAAATGTATTATTTATATAGGCTTACTTTCAGAATAATATTATTTAGTTCCTTAGTGGTAGAGTTAATACATCGGATTAAATCCATAGCTTATTTCTTTGTTTTGAGAGCATTGAACCCTAAAATTTGGAGACGCGAATAACAATCAGTTCAATCAATTTGTCAATATTATTAGGTTCTTCTATAAACAATAATTTAGACTTAGTTATTAGAATAGACAATAATTTAGACTTAGTTATTAGAATAGCTAACAATACAGGGAAATATAAGAAAAAGTTTGCTAAACAGAATTTTGGGGTGCATTTGGGTGAGTGAGAGGGAGTGAACTCCTTAGAGCAAAGGGCAAAAACCATACAAAGCTTAAAATATACACATATAGCTAAAAAATATATAAATACAAAATAGACAAGGAGCAATGCAATAATATAAGATGCAACAACAATTTTTGTTTATTATTATTGCTAAAAATGCCGCTGCCTACCAACTACAAGAGAAAAAAATCGTTATAGGCACATACTCATCAAATATTAAGTCATTTCAGTGCAAATATGCATGTACAGAAAGAAATACATCGGAAAATTCTGCTACTCACTCACTCGCATATCAAATAATGAATGCGACAACAAAAACAAACAACGCAACGAACCACTATACACGGTGGGGATTGCGGCCCAATGCAAAAACACTGGGGTCCAAATTAACGATATGAAAACTAAGGGAAGTGGGGGGTCATCTGTCAAAGAGAGAAAGAGAGCGAATGAGAGAACACAGGTCGACTTTCTTATATTATAACAAAAACAACTAGAGAGCAAACACGAAGTGTGTTCACACACAAATACTCAGAGTTCACCTCTATTGCACATCATAGAAAAGTTTATATATGAAAGTTCTCTTGATTTTGAATTTCTGCAGGCGGGAGAGGTGTTTTTGTGTATTTTATTTTATGATGAAGAGGAGAAAGATGCGAAGAAAAAAGACATCCACGAACGACTACTAAAAACGACGTATATTAACCAATTGAAAAAATGACCTAACCTAAAAATATATACTTTAGTATTTTTTTATTTCGCGAAAAGAAAACGAAATTTGGACACATTATTATTGCACAATTTAAAGAAAAACATGCTATATCCACAGATTTTGTATGAAAGTTAACAATTTGAACTCAGATTCAAAAGTTTGAACAGAGTATGGCGAAATTTTTTCACTTACATCAGCAACAGAGCAAACACTAGATAATATCACGAAATATAGATATGGCTGGACGACAGACGTACTGATGAAAATTTTTCTTTTTCTTTATATTTTCACATACAACACAAATATTAAATTCGCATTTTTTAATACAATTTTGCCACAAATATCATGTACACAGATGCAAACTAATATTTTCCACTATTGATTGTTGGTAGCTTTTCAACAAATTGATGTAGGAGATCTACCCCAACATCTGTATTTCAATTTGAAATTTTCTTCTTTAAACAGATTCACATTAATTCATTGTTGAACATTTTTACTTGTCATAATTTGTGGTATGGCTATATTTGCCTTTTACAATTCTAGTAATTTTTTAATTAGAATTTTCACACTTTTTTAACGAGAAATCAACTTACACATCTGACTACTACCGCTAATATTTTCGATTAAAAAACGTATACACTGCCGCCGCTGACGACAAATGCAAACCTTAAAAAATCAACTAACGAATACACACGAAGCAATCTAGAAACGACTGACTGACTGTATATAATGACTTTCGGCTATGTTCAAGTTGAACACAATCATGAATATACACATAACTACAGATGTAGATACCTCCACATTGACCGTGACAGGCCATACGAATGAAAGCCTTTGAATTGTCATATCATTTTATTGCACAATTTATTTTTTTTTTCGTTTATGAATTTTGTTGCAACTTAAGCATTTGCTAACTTGCTACAATAAATTTTTCAATACATATTTAGGGCCTCTACAAAAGGCTAATACAAAGAATAGCTTACAAAAGGCTAATTTTTACTGTTCTCCACAGTCTGATGGAGGAAGATATAATAAAAAAACGCCAATGGCTACACAAATCCCCACACAATAAGCAACAATAAAACTTATACATATTTCTCGAACCAAGAGAGTTGTTCGGGAGATAAAAGAGAATAAACATTTAGAGATATTTTCGTTTTGAGAGACAACACAAAATAATTTTGGGGCATACGAAACCAGGTTACGGCAAGTCTCTAGTGATGCCAACTCTTGACTAATAAGCGAGAATATTTAATAAATGTACATTATTTGTTTTTGCTACAATTAATAAATTATACACTTCCCTGCCAGCATTTCAAAGTTCGATTTTATCGCCATCACTTCCTAGACTTCTCTCCTTCCTGACTCTGATAACAATCGCCAACTATGATGGGAAATGTCTAAAAAATATTTGAAAGTATTTTGCAATCACTATTGTTAGAAGAGCCATTTTCATATTTTGTGAAACACTAAGAGTAAATAGCTTCTTATAAATTATTTGAAGAAAAAAAATGCGCTGGAAACTTTGTTATTACGCTTAAACGATTTTGGTAAATTTTCGAAACGGAAAAGTGGTGTGATTTTTTAAAACTGTTTCAAAATACTGCCTTGATCAAGGAATAAAAACACTGACACTCTATTTATATCGTATACGACTGGGTAATCGTGAAAGTGCCGTCTAAGTCAAAAAATGTCCAGCAGGGTTATTTAAATCAGACGGTGTGTATCTGTACTACCAAAGAAATTTTAGTTCTCTATAGTCCATGTTACTTATTGAAAAGAGCAATTATTTGTAGTATGTTTACTCACGAGAAAATTAAATAACTTTAGTATCCTAAAATGCTCATAAACTTGACTTCCATTTTCCATATCATTAATAATTTATACTTTAACCCATTAACGCCCAAAATGAAACTGCCAGACAAAAATTGATTTAATGGGTTTTTATTAACTGACAAACGACTAAATAAAAAGATTTATATAAAAAACTGAAACTTTTTAGAAAAAAGGGTATCCCAATGGGGACATTGGGCAGATTGAGTATGAAATCATCCAAAAATCTCCATAACCTGGTAGTACAATTTTAAACTTTTTAATAAAATAAATTTAATAGTTTTATCTACAGTTTATTGAAAGGACACTTGTTTATCAAATGCGACCAAGTGTCTTTGTTTATAGATCAGATGCAGTATAAAGCTGTCATAAAATTACAAAAATAAGGGGTAGCTCACAGTTGTTTGACTTTAAACAGGTGTCCACATATGGGGACAGAGAGCGGTAATGGGTTTCTGTTGATCTGTCTTTTCTAAAAACCTATATTGTTTGTTCATGTCTTAAAATCCATTCCTTACAACCGGGGTACGTTATGATATGTATATCATAGACAAATCAATATATGGTTTTACAAGCACCAAATTTGGCATCCTTTTTATAAGGATATGGTGTTCAGAAATATATATTGAGTTATATTTGTTTGTAAAGTTTGTCGAGTGCCTAAACTATTGAATGTAATACAAATGATAATCGTAATTATTCATTTTTTTAAATGCACAAAAAAATCTCTCTTCAGATGGCAACAATGGATATTTTCATGTATTTTGATGAAAGCCAGCAATTTGAGCAAGACTACAAAATCACAACTATGTTAGCCAGCATAAAATAAGAGCATTTATCAAGAGAGAAACGTAAATCTCAATAGCAAAAGTAATAGCGGGGACAGACATACCGACGAGCAAATCTTTGTTTGTTGCATTGGCAAATACATAATGCCAGAAATGAATAAGAAACTCTGAAATACGTCTAGTCTTGCCCACAAAATTACTCACAAAGAGAATTATGAATCCGTTTGTGTACTCAGCTCACGAAGCTTGCCGCCTCGCGATGCTTTA
Organism: Haematobia irritans; assembly: GCA_003123925.1. NCBI lineage: Eukaryota > Metazoa > Arthropoda > Insecta > Diptera > Muscidae > Haematobia > Haematobia irritans. The sequence continues at coordinate 17,452 of PGFW01007634.1, read as the reverse complement.
GGAAACCCGCGTTGTTGTATATATCAGAGATGAATTGAACTCTAATCGGATACGTTGTCCTCCAAAAACAAACAAAAACTTTAATCGGAAATACCATATTACAACTGAACTAGGAATAATTTTAAACTATCTGGAAGAAATGGTCATTATTGAGTAAACCCAACACATAAAAGCCTAAAAAAGAAGAGAAATTATACCAAAAATGTAAAACTAACACAAAATTTAATGGTATATATTTTTTTTGTTAACAAAACCTATTAACTTGTTACGAAAGGAATATTGGGAGACTAACTACATTATCGCAAACGGAAGCCAAATACAAAATGTGAATGTTGAATAAGTGCTACGGAATGCGGCAACAAAAACTACTAATTTTATGCAAAGAAAAGGGTAGATAAAATACATTTTAATATAAAGCCAACGAAAATTTAAAAAAAATATTTTTTTTTGTTAAATATTTTACGGCTTCACAGCCGAAGTAAAGTTTTTATATCTCTTGGAGAGCATATTCTCCCCCCAATATACTCAGTATTTTAAGCAAGTAATATATTAATTCTCAATTAGAAGACTGAAATTGCAGCAAAATATTGATTTTATTAAAAGAGAGGAAGAGAATAAACGAGGGCGTAAGGACTTAAAAATTACATTGCAGACAAAAATTACATTTTTAACCAGGAATCCTGAAAACAGAGAAAATAGTAAAATGTTACAAACTGGTTTGGGAGGGAAGAAGTGGAAAATCATATTAGGGATTTTTTTCTCGCCACTTTTGAAAGTCCCGGGGAAAAGCCGGAAATTTTTTTCCATATGCACCCGCCCTTACGCATAGAATGTGGTAATTATTATGTGAATCGCATGATTTCATATTAGGCCTTTAAATTTAAAAAAAAAATGTACTTTTCCTCTCTGTTGGTTAAGCTAACACTTTGTAGTTTAGTCAATGCATGGTTTTAAGCTGAAATCAAAAAACAACAATAATGTTGCAAAGAAACCCACAATATAGGAATGGACTTAACGAACGGACTGCACAGTGCAGATCTCACACAATTCGGATGTTTCTACTTTAAGAGAATTATTGTAGATTTAGTTTATTTTGTCGCATCACCTTAAATGCATGCTTGCTAAGCTAAATGTCATTTAGGACATGCATTTGTGAGATTCAGATTTATTTTCTCTTTATCAATCCAACATCATAATTTCAGATTTTATGTTCTACTCGAATATTTTCACTTAACATGGCATTTAAACTAAAAAATTGTGAAGTTTCGTGTATTTTTCGACTCTTGATGTATTGGTTCTTCTATTAGCCATAGATTAAATATCAATGACAGATTTTCACATAATAAAACGTAACTGGACATGATTATGCATTTGATTTTATCTTTATGGTGTACATTTTCGTAACTACTGCCTTACATTTTTGTCCTGTTTGATTTAGCCTAACCTATCACATAATAGAACAAAATGACAAAAAATCAAAAGCCAGAAATTAAAAGGGATACAGAAAGGCGTCAGTCTCAATTAAGAACAGGTTCTAGACCCGTATTGAGCCAACCTTTAGTATGATATCGATTTTGTGAGGATGCAGAAGTTTATAACTCTATTATGCATTACGTAGTCAAATCTAGCGGGACTATAGCCCCTCCTAGAGTTCAAAATTTACTCTGAATTACTGTAAACTTAACAGAAAATAGTCAGCTTGTCACACTTCGAAAAACATTTTGGGACGTTTTAAAGACACTTTTAAAAACTTCAGAGTGACCAATGATCTTATTGTAACTACCAGGGAAGTCTTAATTTTCGTTTTCTTGTGTTTTTCACTTTAATCATGGGATTGTAATTTTTTTGCAAATGCTTGACATATTCCATAAATGAGTCTACATTAATTGGTAAAGAAATCTACATCCAATCGAAAAACTTCGATTTGACTTTCAAAATGCATTAGATCATAATCAACAATTTAGGACTTATTATTTGGACAAATATCAGATATTTTTTAATTTCTTCAACATTATTCAGCACCTAAGAAGTTGCATGAGCAAAATTTCAGATGCCAAACGCGTGCACAATGGAGACTCCGTTCCTACATTGACAGGTGATAGCCTAATTTTCAACACACTTATGAAACAAACTAAAATGATCCAAGAGACAGACGTTTTTTGGCTATGTTTATTTTAATTAAAAAAGGAAGAATCTTGAGCCAAAAGTTAAATTCAGGCCGCTGCTAAAAAAGATTTTGTTCTGGTAGGGCCCTAAGGCCACGGCTAAATCCAATATGGCCAAACTTCTACGACTTACTTATAAGGATTTAATTCTAATAGCTAGCTATGTGCCATGTCGGTGACTTTTCAGTCGGCATTTTATATCTTTTATTGGAAATTTGTCAATTCCAAGAGATTAAATATTAGTCTAGTAAAAAATGACCATGAGCCACCAATGTAACCCCAGCTTCAGCCAAACAGCAAAAAGTTTTACAGGAAAATTTAATATCCAGCTGTTGACTTTTCTGAGCGTTTCCCATTGATTGAAACAGCCGAATCCTCCCAAAAGCTCATTTTTATTAATATTAACATTTTCACCTGTCTTTTAGTTTTACTGCCACCTTAACAAAACGGACTCACGTTTGTTTTCTGGAAGAGAAACTGACATGGACCAATGACCATATACAAAACGTACATTACACCACTGCTATCAGTAGACCACCAATAATTCCAGCTCCAAAGTATATACCACTTCATAATATATGCAGCTATAATATGCATCTCCAGTTATACTATGTTCGCTTTTACAACACTTCTAGGCATAATTGTGATTAGTTATCTATTTCACTATGAACACCCGCAACATTGAAAATATGCATGTATGTAACCATGTATATAATAGCAAATATTTGTATCAATTTAAATTAGATTGAATTCATCAATAGTGGCCGAATTTTTATCTTTCATATAAAATGATTTTAAAACCTCCAAGTTAATACAAAAGCTTATTGGACTATTTTGGTGGGGGGCAGTCAGGCCAATGTAGATGAAAACAAAAATTACGAAAAAAAAAGATGTCAAACATGTAAAACAGGTTCCTCTCTCCACCATTGAATAACTTGTGGTGTCCGCCGTTTTTATCGTTTGTTGGTAATGAACGTTATACACTTTTGGCTGCCTTTTTCCTTCTTCTTATTTTCGTTAAACTGAAATGTTATATCAATAGTCTTAAGTTTTTTTTGTTAACTGGCTTGTTTTTTTATATGTAAAGCGGCAACAATTGTATGTGCTTACTAAGCTGCATTGAAAAACGTGCTACTAAACAAAAATATATGAAAGAATTCAACGGCAAAGATTTATAAGTTTGTTTTTATGAAAATCAATAACGTTGAAGTTATTTAAAAAGCTGACCTCTTTATATTTAGAATTTTCATTTTATTCGGAAATTTCGAATATTTTATGACATCCTCTATGAGGATTCTAAACTCAGTGAACACAAAATGCTAAAAACAAGGAACTCATGGAAAAATAAGAGATTTTAGTATGTAAATGTAAAAAAATATGAAGGTCAGATTGCTCGGCCAAAGGCCAAATACTTTGTATATTACTTATTTGAAGTTAAAAAATAAAAAAAAAAAAAACAAACAAAACCAAAGTTCCCGATCATAATTAAATGATGGACAACCCATACATCAACATAATGTATAGGTGATTTGTTGATGATAATATTAAAAAACGCATAATGCAATCTCATCGGTCTATTGAACGTTTACGGATGGTCGATTACTGAAGAATCATTTATGACCGCGGCTTGCGTCTTAGGTGTCCATCTCGAAGTCCGTTTGGGCACTTTCGAGCATCGGCCGGAAAGCCGAATTCTCGGAAAGTTGTCTCCAAAGCTGGAAAGCGGCTTCTTCGTGTAGCTAGACTGACGTAGCCCACAAAAAATAGTCAGGCGCAACGCAGATCTGGTGGCCTACCTTCCATTCTTGAGATGAAGGTCCCGAAGTCCTCAAATGCATAGAATCGGGCTGTGTGGCTGTACCCATCTTGGAATACCACATGCAACCAAGTGTTCTTCCATTTTGCAAACAGTGGTTAGATCGACGATAGCGATCGCCATTCACCGTAACGTTGCGTCCACAGCATCTTTGAAATACGTCCAATGATTCACCACACAACCACACCAGTGCATTCGGTGGAATGCCTGGGCATCCGAACGTTCGGTTGCCTCCTCCAGCGGCAATTTGTATTCGTAGCCATTCACCAGAAATGAAGCCTCATCGCGGCTGAACAAATTTGTCGATAAAGCGGATTTCGCCACTTTCTAGGCCCTCACGACGCGTTGTGGCCGTAGTAATCTATTCATGTAAATGTCAAGCAACTGAGCACTTTCCTTGACCTGCTGAACCCACGCTGATCGCAATACCTAAGTGAAACACCTCAAGATACCCTACATAATTGAACAAGTAATCTCAACGAAAATGGATATTTTCAAAGTGACAGAAATAATTATATACATATGAGAGGGAAAGGGAAATTGCCCACATTGATGGTCAGTACACTTTGTACGGTGGCTTAACACAAGGTTTCATATACCATGACCAGTAGAAAATTGTATAACGACTATTCATCCATTTCTCGAATGAACACCAGTTGCTCTTACACGTCTCGGTTATAGGAAACGAATCAACAAAACCGCCTATTGCCACATTCTAAAGCAAGGTTTCTCAGCGAGCAATTTCTTCTTCGGATAAGTCATTGTGATATTTATTTGAGATCCCGCCTGATCGAGATATTTTTTACAAATATTGTCCATATAATTAAGTTTGGATAAGATTGTGCTTCAATTGAAAAATGTTGCGCAAACTGCCACATTTCGTCGAAAACCACCGAACATATAACCGATGAAATCTCAGAGGAAAGGGCAAAAAGTGGTCGAGAAAGAAAGATTTCACTACCTATACTAAGACTAAGAGACATTGGTATATGCGAATATGTTACATGATTGTTATCCATCTGTGAACGCAAACATACACAGCCTAATGATAACAGATTCAATCACAATGCTAATGGAGCGAATTAAGAGGCATAATGATCGAAAATAAAATCATCAGGAGACCACAACATACATCATCATCGTAGACTACAATATGAGATCACAACCAGAACAATGAATGCCACAAAGACATACATGAATGTGAGAACTAGACATAAGGGCCGAGGAAAATTGTCAACTGGAGAAACAAACCCGAAGAGATCCCAAGTGCAAGATTAGGGTTGATGGAAAAGCCTAGATTCGAGAACACACAGAACGTATCCATATGTTAATCACAGCAATTCATGAAAGAATCAAATTGCTTTGGCGTCTAGATAATAGATATTAAAGAGAAAAATAAGTAACTTGCAAAGAACCGTAGTTTCAAGATACCCGACCTGAAAATTGGCGTGTCCGGCCTTCCGGTCGCAGTTTGAGACTCTCCTATGGCAGGCCAAAAGTAGTAAGCGAACCCAAGTGGACAAATGGGGGAGCCTTCCCGGCGGGTTCTTGAGACTTTCTTCTAATGGACAGAGTCCAAGTGGGCTAGACGCGAACAAAGTGATAAGACAGATTTTAACTTTAATTGGTTATTGGGAATGCAGTTTACGAACTACCAATTGGTAAATCGAAAGGAATATTTTTTTCAATATTTTTAAAGGCATTTCCTCCAATCTCTTTGGCTCTTCCCATTCCAACCATTCGAAATGACAACAATTGTATAATTAATCCTATCTGTCCCATCTTTCTTCATGAAAATGTGGCATCTCAATGAATGACGTTAATTTGTAAGAAAACAAAACAGAGAAATCCCAAAAGAAAACTGACAAGGTGTAAATGAACACAATACTATATACGCAAATTCATGAGAGAAAAAAACAGAGCTTTACCCAACCTTCATCGCTCTCACAAAAAAGAACAACCAACAAACACCACGCCATATGTAGTATACATGTAATTGTAATGAAAAAAAAAAAAAAACAGAAAAACCTTGTTTGGTTGTCTAATAATTGCCAGAAAATTTGATGAAATTGATAATTTCACACAAGGACACATTTCTGGATTCTTGATACAAAAGTTAATATTGGTTTAAATCCTAAACTAATCCATCATCTCGCGTTATAGGTAAAGCAAACAAAAACACCATCCAAAAGAGTCATGTCTGTAGGTTTTTTAAGCCAAATTTGATGAAAGGAAAGGCAAAAGAATTTTAATATTATACGCGCTTGCTTGTTCCTAATCACTAGTTTTATATATATTATATTTGAAAATCTCTTTTAAATAGACACTATGAATAACCTCAAAATACTGAGCACGAATTAGACAGAATGCAAAACACTTTAGGGAGACAAATAAGAAGGGTAGCGTTGGGGTAGTAGGCGAAAAAAATGCAAAAATATCAAACAAAAGAATCTTGGATATGTACTTTACAAAGTTCTTGCCTCAGTATTTATGGCTTTGATAAAAAAAAAAGTTTTGTTTCGTGCGTTGAACGGTACTTAGTTTTTTTCTCCAAGTAAGAAAATAAAAACGAATTATAAAACATAAACAAAATTAAAATTGAGGTAGGATTATAGCCGATGTTTTGTTAAAATGCGCATTTTTCCGACCTTTTAAATAGCAGATTCTGATACAAACCCTAAAAAAGACTCACCATAAATGCTAATGAAACCCGTACGGAAAGCTGCCTAAATTCCACAGAGAACTTTTTCTTGGGCCTTTAGCTCCCC
>PGFW01007630.1:14638-27075 GCA_003123925.1 Haematobia irritans | reverse complement strand
AAGTGCCACAAACATGTTGAATCATAAGCATAGTAAATGCGCTTTACAGACTTATCAAGTTATTCCGCGACGGAATCTGGGCCAACATTTTTTGTAATTTGGGGGACTCTTTTTGAGAAATCCCACTACGTCGAAAACATCATATACGACATCAAAAACTCGTCGGAAAAGCGCGTCTACTATTGAGAAGTTGTGCCACGCCAAGTATCTACAAATGTTTCGCATGAGTGCAAGATTATGAGGTGCCTTTATAGATCAATTTAGAACGACGCCAAAAGGACCCTCCAAACAATCAGAAAAAGTGGCATTTTTAATGATAAGTTGTAAAAGAATCATATGTCCGAGTAGAAAAACGTTTGTTTTAGATATTTATTAATTTGATTAAACATTTAACAAATTCCTTAAAAATATATACATTATACCACTATCACAACTTACATTTAACATAAATTTTGGCATTAATGATGAGTTGAGTTACAAGTAAGCGAGTTACATTGTTGCTGGCGTCTTATCAACAGTGTTTTTATTCATGGAGGCAGCGTGTCTGTAAATATCTGAAAAACTAATCACTTTATTCATTTGGAAAAAATCCACAAATTGTTCCACGACAATATACCTTTCACAATTTTAAGCGTTATAATCTTATGTTTTCAGAACTTTATTTTTCGTTTTATTTAAATTAAATATAATCAAGCTGGTTGCGCTTGGCGTTCACAAAAAAAAAAAAATGGCTTTTTTAAGCAGTAGGGATGGCAAAGTTACTTGGCATGTACCTTTTTGATGTACCTTTTCAAATGATGGTTGAAGTGACATTTACGATCTGTGGTAACGATGAAGGTTGAATGGAACTTTGAAAGCATGGCAGGGAATGTCGGTGTTGTTAAGAAATCTTACAAGTGTGTCGGATCGATACGACTTGTCGGTGATGACTAAATAATCGGTAAAATGGTTTGCGATCCCATAAAACATGTGCAGCAGTATCGATTATGCTTTTGGATCTTAACTTATATTGTGCTAATATATGGGATATGTGCGACACGAAGCATGTCGTCTGTAATGGCCGCTTTACAGACTATCAGTTATTCCGGACGCACCAGTGCTCGTGTAGAACATATCCCATATATTGGTGCACATTATAAAGTTAAGTCGAAGGCATAAATTCGATACTGCTGCATGTTTATGGGATCGATAACCATCGCTACCACAGACTCGTAAAGTCACTACAACATTCCACTGTGATGGGGAATATCATAAAAGTACAAAAGTTACCATGGACAGTATTTTGCCATCACTATTGTTACAAAGCATTTATTTTTTTGTGAAACCCAAGCGCACCAATTAGCTTTATATTTATTTAAATAAAAGAAAAATAGTTTCTAAACAATAGTTATTTTCGCTTAAAATGTGAAAAGGTATATTGGTGAACCAATTTTTGACTTTTCCAAATGGAATAAAGTGATTGTTTTTCAAATATTTTTCAGACACGCTGCTCTCATGGAATAAAACACTGGCTGATAGACGCTACAACATGTAACTCGCACTTGTAACTCACATCAATCTTATTAATGCATAAAAATATGTTAAATTGATGTGATAGTATAAAATGTTATATTTGTAAGAATTTTAATGTTATAAAATTAAATAATCATCTAAACAATCGTGGTTTTAACTGACCGACAAATGATCTTTTACCACTATCTTAAAATTCTTTTTCGAGTTGTTTGGAAGAGTCCTCTATTGGCGTCGTTCAAATTATTATTAAAAGGGCACCTAATAATTGCACTCATGCGATACTTTTTTGTAGTAACTTGGCGTGGTACAACTTCTCATAAGTGACGGCGCTTTTCCGAGAGTTTTTGATATCGTATACGATGTTTTCGACGTATGGGGATTCTCAGAAGCGCCCCAAATTCAAAAAATGTTGGCAGGGATGTAAACTTTTGCTACTGTAAAACTCAACATCATTTCTTTTATTAATGCAAAAAATTATGTTAAATGTGAATGAGATAAACCGAAAAATGTTATATTTTATAAGAAATTATAAAATGTTTAATCAAATCAATAAACATCTACACAATCGTGTTTTACTTTGACCACAATGATCTCTAACAATTTACCTAAAATGCAACTTTTTCTGATAGTTTGCCAGGGGTTCTTTTATTGGCGTCCCTTTTCGAATTGATCTAAATAGGCACCTAATAATTGCACCTGATCGAGAAACTTTTTCGTAGTAATCTTGGCGTGGTACAACTACTCAATAGTGACGGCGCCTTTTCCGGAAGAGTTTTTGATGTCGTATATGATTGTTTTGGACGTAAGTGGGATTCCTCAGAACGCCCGCAAATCCAATAAAATGTGGCAGGGTAGTTGCGGCTTGTGTTTCAAAAATATAAAAATGGCTCTTAGTAACAATAGTGCATGGCAAAAATACTTTCATGTACATTTATACTTTTTCATACGTTTCCTCCATCATCAGTTGGGGATTGTTTGCAGTGTCCACTTACGAAGTCTGGCTGGTAGCGATGAGGATGAAGAATGGAACATTTGAAATGCTGCAGGGATGTGGGATTTTGCTCGATATTCGACGAACAAGAAAAAGAGTAGGCGTCCAACGTCAAGCAAGACATATTAATTAATAAACTTATTAAAATGCCTGAATCGTTTTCTTTTGTGAAATTCAAATTACTTGCTTTTAATTTTGTCATGGAAAAACACGATATATTCCCACATGTGAAGGACCTTTTTGGTTTATAACGGCCAAATAGCTGTCTCGATTAGTGACATTTGGCTTTGGAAAAATTCCACATGTAAAAAAACAACAGTTGCAAACGACTAAGAGAATCTCGCTTTATTTTAGGCTGGGAGTGAACTAAAATAAACGGACAAACGGCAATGGTCCGCATAAAGAATCGGTGAATATTGCAAATGTATTGTTATACCTTGTTTTTATTTAATTCCATTCTAAGTTATATTGTTGTACAGATTATGCCTAAAAATGATATGCCAAAATGCCCTTTCTGAAGGAAACAAAACACTGGCAAAATGTGTACTGTCTCACGTCCAAAAGTAACTATGGCATATATGGTGTGGGTTTGCTGGAACATGTTTCGTGTCAAGTAATTGCAGATGAAAGAAAACGAAAATAGAAGATTTCCTTGTTCACATTACTCTACTGATTTTGACAGCATATTAGCCATTCATAACTGGGTTAAGACAACATAACAAAATTTATACAATATTTTTAATTATACGTAGTTGATTTCTTCCTAATATTCCGTAATGATACAAACTATTTACTTAATTAATGGAGAAGTGACGAATATAAGGATAAATATCTGTTATTCTGTCCAATGGTTTTGGTCATATTGGCAAGTTTTTAAGTCATTCAAAAAAGGATTATTTAAATTAATAAGATTGTGATAAAAAATCGAAACATGTAGAGCCAAGTGTAATCTGAAGCTTGGCGCAATGTCAGAAAGGAATAAAATGAATGTGATACGATTTTTTACTTGAAATTCTTGGAATTTTTAGGGGTAGCTCTATTCAAGTAAGAGTTTTTTTATGCGATATTTTTTTCCCCTACAGCCTTGATGCGCGAAGCGGATACCTCCTTTTGATTAATCCTCTTCCTTTGGTTATGTGTATTCGTATTTATTTACTGTTAACTTAAGTGATTTTATGCACTAAACTCGAATTTTATATACCCACATTAAGTGTGTAATAAGCAATATCCATTACAAAGGAAATGAATGCATTTTATTTTTTCAGATGGAAGATGTCAAGTAAATCCGAACAATTTATACTGGGCCACAATTATGCACAGCAACTAAATAATAATAAGGATCAACAAACGCTTTTTGGACAAAATGTGGTCCAACAATTGATCCCAAAGAAAAGCAAGAATATGGATAAGCGAGTTATTGGAAATTCGATTTTAATAGAACATAAAGTGAATTAATATTTTATAAAAATATGCAATAATTTTATAACATATTTACTATTTTATCGCAAATACTTACGAATATCCCATGTTTCCGATAATTTCAATAGCAAGATTTTTACTTCTATTAACTTGTGACATTCTTGCGCAGGATAACGACTTAAATCTATTTTGTATTTTTGCATACTTTCCATAGAAGTGAATGTTAAAGTGTGAAGTTTTGTTTTATCCAAACAAAATTTTGCGTTTGCAATATAGGAACATGGAAGGATTTCTCTTAAATAATCTACCTTTGGATGTATATAGCTTGTAACTAGAACATAGCGGAAATTAAACAAAAACAAAATTAATTCGCTTAAATTCCATTACAATCTCTATAGCTTAATATAGCAGTTTCATACATCTACTAGATATCTATAAGGAAAAGATGTTCGGCCAACTTCTAAACATACACATGCCCTTTAACATATGTTACACTTATTCGCTTAATTTCGCTAAATTTTAGTTTTTTAATCTTGCTGCTATTACATTAAGGTTATAGCCCTACAACAATCTATCACAATCCCGACGCACACATATCTGAAATGAGAACATGTGCAACCAATGATCTTAATATTGACTGCTACAATTATGTTAAATGTACTTACTTATGGTAAAAGAGTTTACGTTGAACAAAATATGATCAGTGAGAATAGCTATCGTCACAGCTTTCGAGCAGTTTGTCAGCTGTGCACGCTACAGGAGCTGCCGCTACTTCACTAGGGCTAAAACGAATGAATATCCAGGTATCCAGAGAGACGATATAGAAACCGTAACGAAAGATTCTCGAGGATGCTGAAAAATATTGGGTTTAAATTCAGGTCATTCATAAATATGTGATCTCTTACTTGAAGGCAAATAAGCAAGTCTTGAAGAAATTTGCCTGTAACCATCATTTTAATAAACGTAAAGTACACAAATCCTAAGTCCATATGAATTCAGTACGACTTCTGAACTTGGGGCTTTGTATTCTCTTCATTTACTTTTTCCTGGACCAAATTGCCTATAGCAGCATCCACAAAGAAAAAAAAAAAAAGTTGGGTCCAAAAAAAAAAAAAAACAAAAAAGAATTTAATCCCAAAAAAAAGGGGGGCAAAAACACCAAATACATTGAAATTTGAGAAATCTGAGAATCAGCTAATGTAAACACATGCCAAAACCAATGAACATGGCAAGAGCAGCAGCAAAATCCAATAAGCCGTAACGTTTACCCTTGTATGCAATAATGCTGCCTATGCATTACCGGTATCCAGTTTGCAACATTGAATATCACTGTAGTTGGGATAAAATTTGAGATATCCCAAACTTGAGTTAGACAAACCCCATCGTTTTTCAGTGTAAGACCGGCGAAGAATAAAATGACGTTCCCAGGTAATAATTCCTTTGCATGGCTGGCACATCCAATTCGCTTAGCTTCAATTGCACGCTCTAGCAAACCAAAGCAAATGTAATATCCAAACTGAATAAGAGTGAGAAACCATCCATAAGATTTGAAATTCTTCCTCGGTGAAATTAATTCTCCTTGAGGGTAACCATGAGAGTAAATAAAGAACAAATAACTCCGCAACAACGTAAGAAGGGAATTGAGTTGTCTTTATTGTTAGTATGTAATTCGAAAACATAGTATTCTCATGTTCAGGAGGATTCGAACATTTATTGAGGATTTGCGGTTTTGAGAAGCACCATTAATTTGGATAACACTGCTCATAATGTAGAATTTAGTAGGAAAACACAAATTAAACAACTGATAACATTTTGCAACGTCAAATCATTCAACAACATATATCCTATTTGTTTTACGTGTTTACATATATAAAGAGCACAGTAAGGCTAACAAATAAATAGCTGGAAGCGGCTAAAAAATTGAATTCGATTTGAATCGAACATGTTGACGACAATACTGCGCCCACACTATACTCAAATAATATATATATATATAATAATATATATATACATATAATATTATATATATATATAATATATATATAATATATATATATATATATATATATATATATATATATATATATATATATATATATATATATATATATATATATATATATATATATTTAGCGTAGCCATCAACCAGAAATGAAGCCTCAAATCGCTGAACAAAATTTGTCGATAAAAAACGATTTTCTGCCAACTTGTTCTAGGGCCCATTCACTGAAAAATTCGAACGTTTGTGCAGATCGTAAGTCTAATCATGATGAAATGTCGAAAGCATACTGAAGCATCTTCTCTTTGAACACCATGTCTGAAATCCCACGTGGATTCTGTCAAAATACTAATGGCATGAAAATCCTAACCTCAAAAGAATCACCCTTTACTACTGTGGTTTTAGTACTAAAAAAATGGCGATGTTTGCAACCCTGCCCCAATTTTTCTTGTAGATGATTGTTTGTGCGTGTGCATTTGCGGTTTGGGTTTGTGTTGATATATATACAAAACAGCTGTTAAATCCTCTAGATTTAACGAAATCTCGTTATTTTGCCAGTTCCGAAACACTTCGAGATTTAAATAAAGAGATTTTGGTTCTAAATAAGGGAGATTTCGGTGTCAATGCCAACGTTGTATAAGATAAAATATTAAGATAAAAAATTGCTGGTATGTTTATTTTCTAATCAAAATATCAACATTTATCACAAAAGTACTAATTCAGCGCGCTATTAGTATTCCTGTAACAGAATTTTCAAAAATTTTCGTCACAAAAGTTTGCAACACGACTAACGAATTTCAAATTAGGTGTTAACGTAAATTGTCATTGAACGAAATGGCGTACTCAAGAGGACTAACCAAATTTTTTTGAAGCAGATAGTGACATACAGTACTATCATGTAAATTTAATAAATTTTATGATAATCTTTATCAAATTTTAGTTGGAATAAATATAACCTATCAGTCCATATTATTTCAAAAGGAAGGTCCGCCCACCACCTAAGAGGTAAATTTTGCAAAGTCTTTATTAGATATTAATTCTTGTAGAAGGGGAAATTGAAGTTGAAAAACGCCTCGTTTTTTCCTGATAAACAGATGTGTATGTGTTCAGAAAGGGAAGTCTTATTAATATCCTTGTCTTCCTTTTTGTGTTCTTAAAGATGCGAGCCTTCGCAATATTATTGATAAACTGGCCGAATTTGTGGCAAGAAATGGACCGGAATTCGAAATGATTACATAAGCAAAAACAACAAAACAATCCCAAGTTCGAATTTTTATATGGCGGAGAATTTGCGGCTTATTATCAATATCGTGTACAGGCAAACAAGTTGTAAAGACTATAAGAGAGTTTTAACACGGTAAACGTGAACATACACTTATTGTGCTTTATTGCTTTGTAGTTGCCTGAAACAACAACAACAACATGACAGGGTTCAAATGCAGGGAGGCATGCATTCCAACAACAACTCCAAACAGCAGCAGCAAAAATGCAGGCAATATCCCCCGCAACAACAACAGCAACAGAGTCAGGACACTTTACACAAGGACCGGCCTCAAAATTAAATTGCAATCATCAAAGGTGGTGGACAAATGCACGAGGGAATAAAATTTAAGTCATGAACAAGCCTCCAAATCACCAGTTAATGGATATAGTGGACCCGCCTCTGGTAGCAACAGAATGTTGGTATGCCACAATCAGGCAAACAGCCGCCGGCTACACAATGGAGGTAATCAACAGCAAAACATCACATGCCATGACTATAACTGCAGGCAAATAGAGGCCATCAATGAATGAAACAAAACGCATTTTTAAGAGAACAAATATCGGCAATCGGAATCAAATTTAACAGCCCAGCATACGGTAAATGTTATTAACTTTTTTTAGAATTTGTTTTGCCAACTATACATAAATATGAAGAAAATCAGATTTCACTCTTTGCTTTAAGATGAGATAGGTACAAATATATTGCATAAAATGGGTCATCAAATGTTAGTGTTAGATGACGGTGCGTCCCTCTGTCATATTCGCGACATTTGGGAATAGAATTTATATTCTTTATGATGAATCATGAGATATTTCTCTGACTTCAATATTTTAATTGAAATTACCATTAAAGAGAAGTATATCTCAAATTTTTACGTTTGTGGTTAAGAGAATATAGCCAATGCGGATTAGGCGTTCCCGCGAAATATCGTATCAGGGAGACTGTATTTTGTGTATATTGTCCATGTATCTCCAACTATATGGAAGTAACTTAATTTTAAGAGTAAGGTTGCCTATTGATTCTAAATAATGTGATGAACATAATATTTCGTGAATAGTTAATTTCAACATCAAGTGAACAGTATGGAAAACTACATAGAATATACTACTTATAATATGTGGGCGTAGGCACAATATTATAAAGTAGTATTTGCTATGTTATTTTCCATATGTTCGGCACGCCAATTATTGCCGACCGTTGACTTTTTCGATTTTTAGACTTTTGAATAACGCGTTCGTTCCCGATTTGTTGATGAATTTTTCAGCAGATAAGACTCGGACTAATTCAATTATTATTCATTATGATCCTATCAAAAACTCAATTACTTGAAATTTTGACAACATCAAGAGTTCAATTAGTCCGATTTACCCTGATGCTAAAATTCAATTCAGCAAGTCCGATTAAATCGATTTAAAGATTGCAAAATGGAGGGCGAAAAATTGATTTTCGAATTTTGGCCTCAGACTCTTCAACAGGATTTTAACTGCTTATGAAAGCCAGCGAAGTTTGCCACTAGAAGCACTGCTTTTATTAATGAATTGTTGTTTTCTCTAAATATGTTTTGGCCGATGCAAAAATTTTTTGCCAATGCAGGTGTGAAAATTGATTCCACATGCCATAGTGACCACTTTTGGTGGCTGCTTCAACACCAACATTTCGAAGAAAATTATAAATCTGAATTTCCATAAGGGGTAAAATTATATTCTCTATGTTGCCAATGAAAGTCTTGGGAATGTGAAATTAACAAATATTCTAATAAAATCTACTTGAATATGTCTACTTTTAAATTTGTTTATTAACATTTGGTATATGTTTTCGTATGTGGGAGTGCTCTTTCTGATTTCTGAAAAAAAAAAAAACATTGATCTAAACGGTCGGCCTATAAGCCATTTTTTCTCAGAAGTGGAATATTTTATAATTTCGTATTACTTTTATAAAGATTTGGCAACTGAATGTGTTACGATGTCGTTTATCCGATTTCGTTGATTTAAGGTAATATGCATAAGGCCTGGTAAATATCCTCTATGCCGCTTATTCGCGCATTTATTAAAAAAGAAAATCACATATAAAATGCATGAATTATGCTACAATGAGTATTTATTATTTTATTAAATATTTGCTAAAAAGTTGATAGGCCATAAAAAATTTCTCAAAACGGGAAGTATTTTCAACATTTGTTTAAGAAAATGAATTTTATTATAATTATTTTTTACTAATTTAAACACAATGTCTACATTTAAAATTTTACTTTACTTGTATATTTTTTATAAAAACTCCATAAACCCCAAACTAAAAAACAAAAATATCCGCTACAAAAACACACAAATCTGTAAAAATGTCAATTGCCAAAAAAATCCTAAAAATATGTCCTCTTCAAAAAAAAAAAAAACCAAAACTAAAAATCTTAATAGCAGAATCCCTCAAATATGAAATCGAATCTCCAAAAAAAAAAAACAAAAATATCTATTGGAAATCAATTCACAATGGGAACATGTTATTTAGGCAATTGGTGAAACCAGCAAAAAGAACACATTGAAGAGGCCTATAAGAAGAGGCACAAAACAAACAATATGGAAAACAAGCAGAGGAACAAAATATATCTCTCAAAAGAATCGAATTGGTATATTGCGAACCCATTAATAGAATGCTTGCACGAAGGACAGCATTTCACAAGGTAAATATTAAATCATTCACGACATTAACATTTAAGAACGTTATTTCTATAAACATGAAAATATTGTCAAAATATTAAATATTATTTATATATTATTGATTTTTTGCTTGGTTAAGCAAAATAAAGTAAATATTTTTAAATGTTGGCAATTTTAGGCAAGACTGGATATTAACAGCATTCATCCCGACAGCGCTAAAAGAACAATGTCGTTTTAAGCCAATAATCTTCTTAAAGAAGTATGCGTGTTAATATAAGTTTAATTTGAAACTAATTGTTTGATATAATACCATATATGTCTGTATTTAATTACTATATACTACTACTCTTGCAATAAGCAATAATTATTATTTTAATGACATCCCCATACATCGAGAGATTGTTTAATAATCTTACATTTGGATATTATCAACCTAATAAGTTACTTGGATGCCTTAGGAGGAGTTCGGCTTCTAAGAAGTTTCCACACATCAAAATAATGGAACGAGAACAATTGAAATACTAATGTACAAATTTGAAACTAACAGACAACTGATTTTACCGAATAACTTGTATCAAACAAATTGGCAGACAGTAGTAGTATTTTATAATTTTGGCTTGCATTATGCCACAACTCTAGAAAGGCGTACGGATGAAACAAAAAAGCAACAAAAATATTCGTTTAGTAATCTATTTTAGGGCTTTGGCCAGACGGTTCAACATTTCAGCAAAATTAACATCTTATATATTTAATTAATGATATCTACATCATTGGTAGTAAATGATAATTTTTTATTTTATAAATGTTTGTTATATTTAGTAGGCCTTTTATAGTTCTTATTTGTCTAATGTGTAGGTTATTTCTTCATGCCAACTTATTTGAATTATATTGTATTCTAAGTTTTTTGAATTTAACTTACTCCAATTGTGAGTTCGCAGTCCTTGCACAGGTTTGGATACACTGATTCAATGATAGCCAGCTGTTTGAATCAGCAAAATTTAAATTAAATGTTAGGATTGCAATGATAATTGAAAAAGTCAACGGGATTTTTTGATGAGTTATATATGAATTGCAGATATTTAAGTATATGAAAAGGCTTACAATTTGAAGCGAATAAGAGAAAGGCTTTGAAACTTTTGTTTCTGCATCACTTCTATTAGCCATAAAAATCATTAGTCGATATATTGAATTTATTCGGAGTTAGCATAATATAATCGGAATCACATTCGTTCTTCGATTATGCCTTCGGACTTAACTTATAATGTGCTCAATATATATGTTCGACACGAGCACTGTCGTCTGTAAAGCGCACAGGCAGCATTAAGATTACCAGCTACCGATGAGTAGTGGTTATTGAGGAAGACCCTATCACTAGGATTAGTATTCACATCGGATGTCTCACTATCCTTTACGACCTCTCCAATAATATCACGTCTCCTCAAGTTCCGACTTTTGAAGTATGCACTCATGATTTTATCTCGTATAAATACATTGCTGAACCTCACCAATATCTGTCTTTTTTTGTCGATGTAGCAGACTTGGCCTATATCTTGCCCGGCAACAGGAATGTTAAAAAATGCACCCAATGCAACCACAATACTAACGAGGTTATTGAAGTATTGAACAAGTTACATTTTTATTTCCTTCTGGTGAATAATTAATCAACTTTGTCTAGGGGTGAAAGTAACTCTAACTCTTTGTTTTTGATTGACAAATTGACAAGACTAAGGAAAAGGTGGATTTTAACTAGATTATTGCCTTAGATATTTTAACCAAAAAATGAAGAATTTAAAAGTTATATGCACTAACTTTGAAACAATAAGGAGTGGAATTTTGCTTTACCATATGCACGAAAAGAAGATATCTTTAAGTGTATACATAATCTCCGCTAAAATGTGGACGGAATTGTGAAAGTTTTAGATTGATTTTTAAATGCGAAGATATACAGAATACACATAAAACATTTTGGATCATGTTTTTTATGGTCTGAAGAGAAGACAAGAATTTTTAACTGAACATCTCAACATCAATGAGTTTTTACTCATGTAATTTAATATGCTTCCTGAGTTGATTTAAATATAAATTTATGAGACCGATTTCTAACTTGACGACACGCAAAATGGTCGCATCTATAATTTATCCAAAAATTATTGTTGACAAACCTTTACATCCTCACCGTGTGACCGTTTGGTTCGTTATATAATAAGTAAGATGTATTATATATATCAAAAGCTAAAAGCTAATTTACAAACTAGCTGTGAACTACAGATTTTCGGTTACAGCGTGGAAGCTTATTGAATCATGTCTCCGGCCGCAATCAATATCTTTCTTTGAATGGAATCGAAAATACATTCTGTTACGTGTGGAGTACCCCATGGGTCCCTTACTTAGATCTACCTAGTTTTTTTTTTTCTTTTTGTAAATAATGTTATCGCCATCTCATCTACTCTTTAATACTACATGTGTTGATGGTTTACAGGATCATATTTATCGTACTATTTATGCGAAATATAACTTTCTTTGTTGTCTATTTTGAAGGCGTGTAGATTTGGCCAATGAATAAAATTTAATTTTTCCCTTATATGCCGATTCCAATTCCTT
>PGFW01007623.1:0-13612 GCA_003123925.1 Haematobia irritans | reverse complement strand
AAGGAGAGAAGAATTAATGTTTTTCTCTATTCTCAATTCTGTTTAAGTTTTAAAACATGAACATATCGAAAAATAGCCTTCCTAAGCATTGCGAATTGAAATGCTGAGAATTGAAGAAACACACACACAATTGGAGGTTATGAAGAAAAGAAAAGGCAATTGAAGAACATAACACTAAACACCTACCCACCCAGCCCGCTAAATAACAACGAGAAAAAGTGGCCGACTAATTATGGTTAACATTTTTTTTTTAATTTAAATCCCACCGCCTTAAAAAAAAATGTATTAATTTTTGTTCAGCGAAAAGCGGAAAAGCTAGCCAAACCATTGGATTGGATTCATTTGATGGTGGTAAAATTTTAGAAGAAATGCCTGGACTACGTAGCCAAATCGTCCAACAGTTTTTGGAAGGATATACAAATAATTGATTAGGAGGAAGCCAAGTGCTGCTTCACATTCATTCCATTCGGCGTGGTAAATGGACAAGCGAAAACTATATTAAATATGTTCCAGTGCCAATTTCGTAGCAGATGAAGACGCGTGGTCGGTAGTTTAGTAACTTAGATGGCGATGAACTGTTGTAGTTCATTTACTTGTGAAAAAGAATAGTAATGTTAGGACAATTAAAGAATTTAAGAGTACGTCCACTATGTTGCCTGTAATTAAAAACTACGACTGTAAGGGTGGCTTTGTAATTAAAATTTAAACTGGCATGAGTGTTGTTGGGGCGGGGGCGGGGGGGGGTGGGGGGCGTGTGTGAAAAAGAGAAGGATATTCTAGAATAATTTGGGGAACAGGGGAGTGAGGAACAGTTAGGCGATGTTATGTAACTAATTTTTAATACCACGGTGACTCAGTGAGAAATTTCTTGATTTCGGAGAAATGTGGTGTCGACTCCGCGCGCTTCCTATAGTGTACAAGTATACGGAGAACAGTATATTACGCCAAAAGATTCGGTCCTGGTCGAACTCTTAAGTACGCCACTGACGCATGGAACACCAGACGTATTTTTCTATCCGTTACAAGGAATATCTTCTGGTAAGTGCGGATAGTCGCACTTTAATAGTTTTATACAGAGTGATCCACTTTTGAAGGTTTCACTGTTATACACCAGTGAAACCTCTGAAAATGTGGACATCCGCGGGATAGCTAAATTTTTCCACAATTCGAGAAGTTTAAGAGAGGTTAATTTTAATTGTTAATATAAATAGCAGACTCCCCAGACAACTGTCACATTATTTGACTAGGTTGTCGCGTTTTTCAGAAGATGTCCATCGTTCTGAGAGGTTTCACGTATAATATATGCAGTTTAGCTACGGCTATATACATAGCTTACTGTACATACTGTAAAGCGGGTATATCTATCGCGCAGCTACTGTATGATAAGAAGAAGT
The DNA here is from genome assembly GCA_003123925.1 of Haematobia irritans. Lineage (NCBI taxonomy): Eukaryota > Metazoa > Arthropoda > Insecta > Diptera > Muscidae > Haematobia > Haematobia irritans. The sequence goes on along the minus strand of PGFW01007623.1, from coordinate 12,218 downwards.
TAACAGGCAGCTATACATAGAATTCTAGGTAAGGAGGGAATGTGAACCCATCTATTACGTCGGATGATTTTATACTTCTGTAGTGGAACGGATTCAAACAGACACTGCAGAGGGGAGGAGAGGAAGGAGGTCGCCAGAGGATGGCATGATTGAGACAGTTCTAGGGGTGGGTTGAATGTATAACCGGAGAAGAGGCTGAATTATGCGCGTTCTCACGTGGATAGGGGCGCAAAATTCTTCATATAGATTCGGACCGGCGTTTTTTGGCAAGACCGATCCAGTGTCTGATAAAATAAAAGTTACTTAGGAGTAACATGTTGAGCATGAATCCAAAGTGACGTATTGGAATATAGAGAGCGCCAATATGCAATCCTAATATTACGTCCGGTGATACACGTTGCCACAAGTTGTAGAATTCTATTAAAAATTGTATAGTTTTTTTAAACTGTTTGGTTATATGAGTAGAATTCTTGATACTTTTGGAGAATTTTCAAAATATTCCTCTCCAGACTAAGAGGTCCGTCACAAACTTTTTATAGAAATATTTTACTAGCAAGAATTAAGATTTACGACAACATTTTTCGAATAGAAATGAAAAACATTTTAGACACAAATTTGCAAGAAATAAAAATTTGAACAAATTTTCTTAAATAGAATAAGAATGTTCAACAAATTTTGCTATAAGCAAGAATGACAAAAGCGTTTCGGTTAGGAAGATAAGAATTTGAGGAAAATGTTCATATAGAAATAAATTTTTGACAAATTTTATCTTAGAAATAAAATTTTCGACAAAATTTCATATAAAATTAAATATTTGACACACAATTTTCGTATAGAAATAAATATTACAATTTTCTAAGAAATAATTGTTACAATCGTAAAAAAACAAATTTTTGAAAAATTTCTTATGAAAATAAAATGTTAAAGAAATAAGAATGTTTAAAAAAATTTCTATAGATATAAAAATTTTAAAGAAATTTTCTATAGAAATGAAATTTTGACAAAATTTTCTTATAGAAATAAAATTTTGAAATTTTAAGAAAATTTTCTATAGAAATAAAATTTTGACCAAATTTTCTAAAAAAAAACAATTTTTAAATTTTCTATAGAAATGAAATGTTGAAAGAAAATAAAATGTTTGAAAAAAATTTCTATAGATATAAAATTTTAAGAAAATTTCTATATAAATGAAATTTTGACAAAATTTTCTATAGAAATAAAATTTTGACAAAATTTTCAATAGAAATAAAATTTTGACAAAAATTTCATAGAAATAAAATTTTGACAAAATTTTCCTAATAGAACAAAAATTTTGAAACAAAATTTTCATAGAAATAAAATTTTGACATAAATTTTCAAATAGAAAATAAATTTGAGCAAAATTTTCCTAAATAGATTTTTGCAACGCCACCTTCTTAGACATAAAATTTTACCAAAGAATTTCATTATTTTGACCACTTTTTTTATACAAATTTTGAAAAATTTTATCTAGAAGATAACATCTGACCCATAAATTTTGAATACGAAAGTCCAGTTTGCAATTTTCTATAAAGCATAAAAATTTTGAAAATTTTCTATAGAAAATAGAAATTTTGACCAAAATTTTCTATACGAATATTAAAATTTGACCAATTTCAATAGAAATAGAATTTGACATAAATTTCAATATTAGAAATAAAACTTCGTGTCAAAATTTCAATAGAAATAAAATTTTGACAAAAATTTCATAGAAATAATGAAAATTTTGACCAAAATTTTCTATAGAAGTAAAATTTGACAAAAATTTCAATAAGTAAATAAATATTTTTTGACAAAATTTCAAAAGTAGACAATAGAAAATTTTTTACAAAAATTTGCTAAATAGAAATGAAAATTTGTGACAAAATTTCTATAGAAAAAAATTTTGACACAAATTTTCTAGTAGAAATAAAAAATTTCACAAAATTTCTATAGAAGAATAAAAATTTGTCACAAAATTTTTATAGACAAAATTGACAATAAAGAAAAAAAAGACTCTATAGAAGATAAAATTTTGAGAAAAAAATTTTCTAATAGAAAGTAAAAAATTGACCAAAATTTTATCTAGAAATAAAATGTTGACAAATTTCTATAGAAATAAATATTTGACACAATTTTCTATAGAAATAAAATTTTGACAAAATTTTCTAAAAAAAAATTTTGAAAAAATTTCTATTGGAATAAAGTTGAAAGAAATAAAATGTTTAAAAAAAAAATTTCTATAATATAAATTTTAAGAAAAATTTTCTAATAGAAATAAAATTTTGCCAAAAATTTTCTAAAAAAAAAAAAAAATTTAAATTTTCTAATAGACAATAAAATGTTGAAAAGAAAATAAAATTTTGAAAAAAATTTCTATAGATATAAAATTTTAAGAAAATTCTATCGAAATGAAATTTTGGAGCAAAATTTCTATTAGAAATATAAATTTTGAACAAAATTTTTCTATAGAAGAGTAAAATTTTGACAAATTTTTCAATAAGAAATTAAAATTTTGACAAAAATTTTCTATAGAATAAAAAATTTTGACAAAATTTCAATAGAAATAAAATTTTGACAAAATTTTGCAATAGAAATAAAATTTTGACAAAAATTTCATAGAAATAAAATTTTTGACAAAATTTCTATAGAAAATAAAATTTTGACAAAATTTCTATAGAAATAAAATTTAATTTTAGAAATAAATTCACAACATTTTCGCATTAAAATAAATTTGACAAATTTTCTTTAGAAAAAAAATTTTTGAAAAAAATTTATCTAGAAATAACATTTTTACAAAATATTTTGAACAGAAAATAAAATTTTTGACAAATTTTCATATTAAAACATAAAATTTTTTGAAAAAAAATTTGCTAATAGGAAATAAAATTTTGACAAAATGTTATCTATGAAATAAATAAAATTTTGACAAAAATTTCAATAGCAAATAAAATTTTTGGACAAAATTTTCAATAGAAATAAAAATTGTGTCAAAATTTTTCAATAGAAATAAAATTTTGACAAAATTTTCAATAGAAATAAAATTTTGACAAAATTTTCTATAGAAATAAAATTTTGACAAAAATTTCAATAGAAATAAAATTTTGACAAAATTTTCAATAGAAATAAAATTTTTACAAAATTTGCTATAGAAATAAAATTTTGACAAAATTTTCTATAGAAATAAAATTTTGACAAAATTTTCTATAGAAATAAAAATTTCACAAAATTTTCTATAGAAATAAAATTGTGACAAAATTTTCTATAGAAATAAAATTTTGACAAAATTTTCAATAGAAATAAAATTTTGATAAAATTTGCAATAGAAATAAAATTTTCTTTAGAAATAAAATTTTGACAAAATTTTCAATAGAAATAAAATTTTGACAAAAATTTCTATAGAAATAAAATGTTTACAAAAATTTCTATAGAAATCAAATTTTGACAAAATTTTTCTTTAGAAATAAAATTTTGACAAAATTTTCTTTAGAAATAACATTTTGACAAAAAATTCTATGGAAATAAAATTTTGACAAAATTTTATCTAGAAATAAAAATTTGACAAAATTTTCTATAGAAATAAAATTTTGACAAAATTTTCTATAGAAATAAAATTTTGACAAAATTTTCTATAGAAATAAAATTTTGACAAAATTTTCTATAGGAATAAAATGTTGACTAGATTTTTTATAGAAATATAACTTTGAGAATATTTTCAATAGAAATAAAATTTTGAGAAAATTTTCTATAGGAATAAAAATTTCACATAGTTTTCTATAGAAAAAAAAAAATTGAAAAAAATTTCTATAGAAATAAAATTTTGACAAAATTTTCTATAGGAATTTTCCATAGGAATAAAAATTAGCAAAATAAGATTTTTTTGTTTGGTAGTTTGTTGCTTAAATTTTCTCCAAATTTTGATAGATTATTTTTGGCTCGAGTGGCAACCGTATGGACGGAAACACAAAACATGAAGAATAATCAAAAGTTAATAGGGGATACGATGAACCCACCGCGGATTCCGCATCAATCCATGATCGTATACCTGAAACGTCAGTAAGGTGATAATGGGAGAATAGGATTAGCTTGCCATCAGCAAGTGCATGCCATACCCCAAACTAATTCGAGTGATGGGGTGACTGTCTGACACTGGCATCGTCTTGCCCAAAAAACCCGGTCCGATATATTGAAAAATTTTGGCCCTTCCAGTGAGAAGGCATAATTCAGTCTTCTCCGGGTTAACATTCAAACCCCTAGAACCTGTTCAATCATATGCCATCCTTGGGACCCTTTCTTCCTCCTGCAGTGTCTGTTTGAATCCGTTCCCTACAGAAGTATAAAATCATCCGCGTAATAGATGGGTTCAAATCCCTCCTTACCTAGAATTCTTAGTAGTCCGTGTATAGTTCTTATATACAGTAGTGGCGATAGTATACCCGCTTTACAGTATGTACAGTAAGTATGTATAATTAGCCGTAGCTAAATGCATCATATTATACTGTGAAACCTCTCGAACATGGAACATCTTCTGGAAACGCGAAACCGTCAACATAATGTGACAGTTGTCTGGGGACGTCTGCTATTTATATTAACACATTAAAATTAACCTCTCTTAAACTTCTCGAATGTGGACACAATTTAGTCTACCGTGGATGTCCACATTTCAGAGGTTTCACTGTGTATACAGTGAAACCTCTCAAAAGTGGACACCTCTGTATAAACTATAAGTGACTATCCATTACCAGAAGATATTTCTGGTAACGGATAGAAAATCACGTCTGTGTTCCATGGTAGTGGGTATTTAAGATTCGACCAGGACGAACTTTTGGCCGTATATACTTGTTCTCCGTATACTTGTAACTATAAGCGCGACGAGTCGACACATTTCTCGCGAATCAAGAAATTTTCATGAGTCACGTGTATACTTTTACATAACAGGCCTAACTGTTACTCCTGTTCTGAAATTATCTAGAATATCTTATTTTTCGACACACAAACAACATCATGAGTTTTAAATTTAAATTACCAGCCACCCTTACAGTCGTAGTTTTATTACACCGGCAACATGCTGGACGTCTCTTAAATTTTTTAATTGTACTACATTACTATTCCTTTTCTCACAGTAATGAACTACAAGTTCTCCCATCTAATTACTAAAACCGACCACGCGTCTTCATCTGCTACGAAATGGCACTGGAACATATTTAAATAGTTTCGCTTGTCCTTTACAGCCGAATGGAATGAATGTGAAGCAAGCACTTGCTTCCTTCCATATCAATTATTTGTATATCCTTCAAAAATGGTTGACGATTGGTACGTGTCAGCGCATTTCTCTAAAATTTTACACCATCAAATGAACCCAATCCCAATGGTTGGTTAGCTTCCGCTTAGTGCTGCAAAAAATATACATAAGGATTAACATTAATATGTTAAACCGTAAGTAGCTGGCCCTTTTTCTCGTTGTTTATTTAGCGGCTTTTGGTTGGGTAGGTGTTTAGTGTTATGTTCTCAATTAGCCTCTTTTCTCTCTAATCTCCAATGTGTGTGTTGTTTCTTCATTCTCCCATTTCAATCGCAATTCGCCTAGAAGGTATTTTCGTTATGTTCATGTTTTTAACTTAACCAGAATTTGAAAGAGAGGAAAAACATTTTGCTTAGTAAACAATATTTCAAATATCTTAAATGGACTGTAACAATTTGTTAGCCTATCAAAATGATTTTTTTAAGCTTAATACAAAATCGATGTTTCGAATGTCTAGATCAGATATTGCCCACCCATAAGCCATTAGGCATCCGTTTTGAAACATTTCGAAATTAGTAATTTTCTCGCATATTGATCGAAAACGTATTTTCCTTAAGTTTTTTTCACCAAGCCATAAAAAATCGGAGATACTAACCATGGTGGTTAACTTTTACTACCCTAAAACCGCATATTGGTTTAGAGTATATTTTGAATATGCCAACAAACAAGTGGAAAAGTGAAAATCGGGCTCGAAGCCCAACTATTATTATACCATAAACCACCCCTTTTGAAGTAGTAAACCTAAGCATTTGGTGGTATTTTTATATAAAAATAGTTTTGTTAGATTTAAACCTAAATCTCACACTACCATCATTTTTTCAAAAAAATCGCCTCTGTAAACATATTGGTTGCCAAACATTTTTTAAACTTTCAAGTATATAATATTTTTCGGTATTTTCAGGCAAAGAAAATGTTTGCACTGTGCAAACATATTATCTTTCACCCTAAGCTTATCTTTTTTCCTGTCCTAAATTTAGTTAACCCCGCTTTCTAAACATTTGTCATTAAATATAATTTTGTCTTGAATACAAATCAAACATATGTTTGTAATTAAAATTTAAATATTACACAAAAACATTTATTGTTTACAAAAATATGCTAAGTAGTTAAATTAATCATGAACATTTATTCAGCACGTGGAAGCAAAAAAAATCGATGAACATTTATTTCAGCCAACCTACACCTCTTGGTGGAGCAAAATTTTTTGTATGTGCTGCTAAGTATAACATTACGGAAAAATTAAAAACCATGCAAAACTTGATCCATATTGGTCCATAATTATATTATAGCCCCTATATAAACCGGTCCCCAGAAGCAAAATTCATCCGATACTCATTGAAATTTTGTACGGGCTGTTAGTATATACCCAGCCAAAAAATTTGGAAGTTCTTCTCAAAGGCACAACTTTAAAAGAACTTCCAAAAATGTCCTACCCAAATATTGTTCTATATTTTTAAATGCACAGGAAGTTCATTTGAGTCAATTTTCATTATACCCACCACCATAGGATGGGGGGCTATTATTTAACTTTGTCATTTCCGTTTGTAACACATCGAAATATTGCTTCTAAGACGCCCAGTAAAGCCGCAATATTTTATCCCGGCATATATATATTTGTGTGTTTAAACAAACGATGGAACCCAAAGTTTATTTTTAACGATTCCTATGGGTATGAGGAATCACGTAAACAATTTGCGATGGTGAAATTCTGAGTCGATCTTGAGCATGTCCGTACGTCCGTCGCGCGTCCGTCTGTTGAAATCCACGGCTAACTTCGAACGAAAACAAGCTATCGACTTGAAACATTGGCACAAGTAGTTGTTATTGATGATTGGGGCGGATGGTTATTTGCAAATGGGCCATATCGCGTCCACTTTTACGTATAGCCCCCATATAAAACGGACCCCAAAATTTGGCTTGCGAGGCCTCTAAGGAGAAGCAAATTTCATCCGATCCCCTGAAATTTGGTACATGGTGTTGTATATTTTGCGTCTTCTAACAACCATGCAAAATTGTCCACATCGATCCATAATTATATATAGCCCCATATAAAAACCCGATCCCCGATTTGCTTGCCAAGGCCCCTAAAGAAGCAAAATTTCATCGATCCGGCTTGAAATTTGTACATCGGTGTTATATATGCGTCTCGAACAAACCTATGCAAAAATTGAGTCCACATCGGTCCATTAATTATATATAGCCCCCATATAAACCGATTCCCCGAATTTGCTTTGCCGGAGCCTCTAAGAGAAGCAAATTTCATCCGATATGGCTTGAAATTTGGTACGTGATGTTAGTATATGTTCTCTAACAACCATGCAAAAAATTGGTCCACATCGGCTCATAATTATATATAAGCCCCATTATAAACCGATCACCAGAATTTGACGCTCCGGAACCTTACTTTGAAGACCCAAAATTCATCTTGAATTCAGTTGAAATTTGCGTGACGTTAGGGTTAATTATATTGGCCTCAAACTCCCATTGCAAAAATTGACGGTCGATATCGTCCATAATTATATATAGCGCCCCATATAAAACCCGATCCCCAATTTGACCTCCAGAGCCCCTTTGGAAAGCAAAATACTTCCCATTTCGGTTTGAAATTTTGGTACGATGATGAGTATTATGGTATCCAACAACCATGCAGGAATAAGAAAGTTTTAGATACCAACAAAACCCAAGTTAATTCGATTGTGGATGACAGTTTTCGTAGGAAAGGTTTCTACGCCACATCCATGTGGTGGTACATAAGATTCGCCTGACGAACTTGCGGCCGGATATTTTAAATTTAGCGGAAAAATGTTAAAACCTTTCAAGAAAAATTCTCGATTTTTGTAAATATTTTGATTGACAAACGTCCAGACAAGCGTTTACCCTCAACAAAAAAATCGCTTCTGTAACATATCCCAAACAACATTTTTGCTTCAAGCAATATATTAATTTTCAGGATTGGTCCAAACAAAATATTGTTTGTATTTATTCAAACATATATTTGTTATCACCCTAGGGCATACACTGGTTTAAGAAAAAAATGTTAAATACAATTTTCTTTGTGTGGATATACTTTTAAAGGAAGTCAATTGGTTACTATCCATTATTTACTTGCAGCATACTCTCTAAGTCTCTCTTTTAAAACACATTACATCTTTATACGCTATTTCTAAATTAATATTATTGTTTGCATCTAAGAATATTATATTATAACACACATTGTATGTCCCAAAACATAACGATGTTTAACATACTAACATCATGATGTCCCAACATGTTATGCTAAAAAAGGCTGCTGATAAGTCCTCGTTCTTTGACACATAAGATGGCGCGACCGCGAGAGCCCGCGAACGTCGGCTAGTATTAAATGCATATTATTTTTATATTAGTACCAACCTTCAAATGATTCGTCGTCAGAATTTTTGAACGTCTGTAAGTCAACTACACCCTCACAAAAAAATCGCTTCTGTAACATATACTTCCCAAAAGCATATTGGTCTAAACAATATATGGGTAGCTAAGTCCAAACATTTGATCATCCAATTCAATAATGATTATCTTCCAAAAACAATATTGTTATTATGTGACCATAGTAATATGTTTGGGGAAAAATCATTTTGCACCCAAAAATATTATATGTTAAAAAAATTCTCCAAACAAATATTGTGGGCTCCAAAAATTTTATTTATTTATTTATATATTACAAGATCATAATGAAATTATGAAAATAAACTATGAGTAATTATAGGTGCTAACAAACAATAGAGTTTTTCGAAAACCTGAATGCCTTCAAAAATATTGTTTTCTGACACAATTGTATATTACCCCGACATACCTTCTCACTTAACACGAGATTTTAGTTTCTATAAGCACCAATTTTATCTGTTAATACAAACATTTGTAGGAAAGAAATTATATCAATTATTATGATTTTTTATTAAATTTAATTAATCTTTTGCCAGGACGGGAGATTTCGAAAAGACGGGACCACACAGTTTGTAAGGAATCAAAGGAAGAATAGCTGATCACAAATTGCCCAAGGAAAAAATAAAAATGTTAATTATGATAATAACAAGGCACAACACCAAACGTTAAATTTCAATATCGCTCAACCTGTTAATAAAAGCGCATCCACAAGCTAACAACAACAAATATATGTTTAAAAGGAACTATTAATCTAATTAATATATGATTTAGCATCTAAAAGCATATTATATTATACAAACATTTTAGTGTACCCAAACATAATATGTCTAAACATACTTAACATATATGTCCCAAACATGTTAGATAGATTATGAACATATTATGCTCGCACTTCAAAATATTGTTTTTTAAAAATTTGTATGTTCCAAACATATAAATAGTTTATTATAGCCAAAACATAAAAAATATGAAAAACAGTTACTTTTCAACACAAGGGTAGTTTGTGAGATAGAAGAGCGAGTCTACATTGCGTGAGAGCAAACTTTTGGTTTATTAGGCGAAAAAAGGAGAAAAAAAGAATTTCGATTATTTGATAAAATACTGGTTTTTATCTGAGGCGAAAAAAATAACGGGTGGAAGCACAAAAAACTTGGCTTGATAAAATGAAGATTTCTGGACTCTCCACCAGAAGGAAATCAACAAATAATATGATCGGTAAACATAAACAAATCAACGACGATAAATGAGCACAGAGAAAAATAGCAAAACATAGAATTGGAGCTTCGAATTAATAGGCTTCCCCACTCCACCGAATACTCCAAGAACTGGCCCCACCAGCGATTTTCTATGTTCTCAGACAACTCAAAAAGGCATGCTCGCAGGGAAAAAAAATTGGTAGGCAATGAAAAGAGGTCGAGCATCGCCGAAACCTGAGGCCTATTTTGAGCAAAACCAGAAGAAGAGTAACTACCAAAATGGTATCAAAAAGTTTGAAGGCGATATATAACGAAAAATTATAGTATCGCTCTATGAAAAGGGAACTAATGTGAATAAATAAAAATGATATTTGGACAAAGAAGAATGTTGTTTTTCTTTGTTAGACCGGGGACTTGATCAGCCAACTGTTATATGGGACTATTCTAAATTTGAACTAATTTTTTTTCCGAATTCAATAAAATTGTTATGAACACTGATTCATAAAATAAAGCAATTACATTGGTCGATAAGCTATGTTGCTAATTTATTATAATTTTTAATTATAACAAATTAAGTTATACACACAAAGAAAATTTCATTAAAAGTCAGCCAACGAAAGGTTTTCATTGATATAATATAAAACGCTATTCATTAATAACAATCGAAAATATTCGTTAATAGTACGAAACGTTACGTTGATTTGCAGAAGTACTCGTTTTGTGCGTGGCCTCAGTCAACTCAATACTGGCAAGCGTGTTAACCAATGCACCACAGTTCACAAATGCATTTCATGAACGCTTTCTCCATCTCTTGTAAATAGATAAATAATCATAAATTACATCGTGGATTTCATTCTACCAAGTAATTGCCAAGAAAATCATTTGCCTTAGAGCTTCTTGAAATGCAAAGTTAATATTGCTATGCAGTAAATGGAAGAAAAGCATTTAAATGTGTTTTCTTCTTTGGATACTCCTAATAACGGTCAACAACCATTTAACTAAAGTTTAGCTCAACATTAACTTTCGTAGAAATCACCTAAGGCACAAAAAAAAATAAGCAAACTCAAATGGAAACTGAAAAATAATAAATGGTCTTTCTTTCCCATTACGGAGAGAACAAGGACATGATGCTAAACATGCTAACACCATGTACCACCAGTATGATGGCTAGATGGTGGATATTTGAATATTCGCGTTTTAACATGAACTATGGAATTGTTGAGCAGTTTAAAAATGTTGCCTGAATAGGAATAGTTGTAGACACAAAGAAAAAAGTTTGGAAAACGGTTATCGCAAACGTTGTTCTTTTCTTACAGCTTGATTGCATTTCTTCGATAAAGATTAAAGCCTTTATTTATTTTGTTTTTTGTTTTTTTTTTTTCTTTTATCTTTTTTTCTTATTTTATTTTTTTTCCTTATTCTTTATATTATTTATTTTGAGTTTTTTTTTTTTTGGTAATTTTTTTTTTATTCGTTTTTATTGTTTTTCTTTTTTTTTGTTATTTTTATTTTTTTTTTTCTATCTTATTTTTTTTTTTTTTTATTTTTTTTTTTATCATATCCATTTTGTTATAGTTTTTTGTCCTTTTATCTTTTTTTCTTTATCTTTTTTTGTTTTTATTTTCCACACCAATTCTTATGATTTTTTATTTCTTATCTTTTGGGGGGGTGTGTTTTTCTTTTTCTTTTTCCTTTTATTCTCATTTTTTTTTATCTTTTTATGTTTTATTTTTTTTTTTTTTTCCTTTTTTTATATTTCTTATACTTTAATATCTTATTTTTTCTTTCAATTTTTCTTATTCTTTTTTTTTTTTAATTATTATTTTTTTTTTCTTTTTCAATATAGTTTCTTTTATTTTTTTTTTTAAAATTTTTTTTTTCTTTCATTTATTTATTTTTTTTTTACTTTTTTCCTTTTTATTTTTTTATATTTTTATTTCTCTTTTTTATTTTTTTATTGTTATTTTTTTTGTTTATCATTCCGTGTTTTTTCTTTTATTTCTTTTTTCTTATCTTTTTCACCAAAAAAAAATGTCTCTAACAAAAATTTCTATTTTCGCAATATAAATTACTTTTTGCTCTAAAAGATGTATTCGGCACATCGTTTATTAATAAAGGAATCAACTAAAATGATTTGATTGCTTTAAATAAAATTTATTTGGTCGTAGACCTACAATACTGTCGGTAGTCAAGCCAACCAACCAAACTCTGTTTGTATACAAAGGGTCGGGAGTTCAAAAAAATACAAACAAGTTCAAAAGACTACAAACAAGTTTTTCAGTGGTGGATTATGATGGTGACAT
>PGFW01007621.1:0-15966 GCA_003123925.1 Haematobia irritans | reverse complement strand
GATAAAATATTCTCCTGAAGATAAAGATTTGAACAAAATTTGTTCTATAGAAATAGCAATCTTTGACAAAATTTTCTATAGAAATAAAATTTAGACAAAATTTTTCTATAGAAATAAATTTATTGATCAAATTTTCTAATAGAAATTAAAATTGTTGATAAAATTTCTCCTGGAAATAACAATTTGACAAAAATTTTTGCTATAAGAAATAAAATTTTAAACACAATTTTGCTATAGAAATAAAATTTTTGACAAAAATTTTCTAAGTAAATAAAATTTTTTCAAAAATTTCTATAGAAAAAATTTTTTAAGCAATTTTCTGAAGAAATAAAATTCTTGAGCAAAATGTTCTATAGAAAATAAAAATGTTTCAATCAAAAATTTTCTATGAAGTAAATTTTAAACAACAATTTTCCTATAAGAAAATAAATTTTGGATAAAATTTTTCTTATAGAAATAATTTTTTTCGCTTTTGTTTTGTTTATTGTTTGTTTCTCGTCAAATCATATTGTTGTTTTTGATCATCAGCTAAAACCAATGCATTGACTAAAAACTACAAAGTGTAGCTTAACCAAACAGAGGAAAAAGATAATGCTTGTCAAATTTATTTGGACAAAGCCCTATAGGCAAGATGATTGGATGTACAGGCTTGTTTCGGATTACCACATTTCCTCATCAGCGATCCTCCTAACTTGCAGGAAACACAAAAAAAAAAAAAAAAGGGAGAGCAAAAAAAAAAAAGAAAAAAAAAAAAAAAAACAAAAAAAAAAAAAGAACAAGACACAAAAAAAAAAGAAAAACAAAAAAAAAAAAAAAAAAAAAAAAAAAGAAAAAAAAAACGAAAAAAACAAAAAAAAAAAAAAAAAAAAAAAAGAAGAGTAGCGCGAAAACAAATTTAAGATGAGAAAAAATGAAAAACAAAAGCGAAAAAAAAAATAAAATATAAAAAGAAATATTAATTAAATTATTAAATTAATATTTAATATTTATATAATTATAAAAATATATATTTTATTGAACTAGATATTATTTATTCTATTATCTTTTTCAAGATATTCTCAAACTGTTCTAATTTTTGTATTTTCTCAGATATTTAGTTTAATATTCGGTCTGGTTTTTTTTGTTTTTTTCTTTTATATTTTCATTCTCAGCGTTCTATAGTGAACTCTCATCCAATTTTCTACGATTTTGTTCATTATAACTGATTGATTGATATGTTTTTTTGTCTTATGTTGTTATGTCTGTGTTAGTCTCTTCGTTTAAAATATAATATTTTTTGATCAATCTTATTTTTTTTATTCTGTTTTTTCGCTCTTATTTTTGGTTATTATGCTGAGCTTAACTTTTGTTAGTTTTATGTTCGTTTTAATTTGCATGGTTTTTATTAAGTCCTTTTAGATTTTTAAATTTTAATACTTATATCTATAGTTTATTATAATATTATTGATAAATTGTTTATTTTTTTGTCTTTGTACAAAAATTCTTTTTTTTCTGTTTTTCTTATTTATGCTTGATATATTTTATTTTTGTATAATTTGTTTTTTTTTTTTTAACTAATGAATATTGTTCTTGGGGTTTTTGTTTTAGGTGTATGAAAAATTTTTTCTCTGTTGTTAGCATATATTTTTTTTTCTTAATAAGGTAATGATACATAATGTTGTGGTGTCATATTATTTTTCTTTGTTATATTGTAGTATATATTTATTATTATTTAATTTTGTTATTACATATTTAATTTTTTTTTTTTGTGTATTTTTTATTTGTGTGTTGTCTATTGTATTTGTATTGATATTTTTTATTTTTTATTTTGTTTTTATTATGTTGATGGGTTAAGATTTATGTTCTAGATGGTTTTTTTTCAGTGTTGTTGAATGTGGTTTTGATAAAGTTTTGATGGTATGAAAATGTGTTGGTCTTATGATTTGTATGTAATCTTGAATATGTTTTGTTTGTGTTCATTATAAGATTGTTCGTCTTGGATAAGGGTTTTTTTTGGACATTGTTGTTCTGACTAATCATATGTTTTCTTATTTTATTGTTAAATTTATTTATAATTTTGTTTACTAAATATTTCTTATATGAAATCTGATAAGTGTATTCTTAATAAATCTTATGATATTAATATGTTTATTCAAAATTTACTATTAAATTGATAGATTATTAATTATTGTACAAATAATTTGTGCTCATTATTATAAGTAAAATTATTATATTTTGTATTCATAAAATTTCTGTATACGAGAATAAAATTTTACAGAAAATTTTTTACTAAGAAAATAGAAATTTTTAACAGAATTTCTATAAGGAAACTACCATTTTTTTAAATTTTTTTTCTAAAAGAAATAAAAATGTTCTCTGATAGAAATAGAATTGTTGAATTTTTTTCTTTGTTTGGTAGTTTTTTGGGTAGAAGAAGTTTTGTGCATAAGATACATTCAGAGTGAAAAGTGAAACGCGCGCAGGCCACACCCATTAGCCATCGAGATTTACGAGGTTTGAGCCATTCCAACCCCGCGCTGCTATTATTGCTTTGTTTGCGGTTAGCATCTTAAAAGATTCAGTCCCCCCAAAAAATTTAATTAAAATGCGTTAAAAAATTGTTCGTGCTATTAATTTTTTAATGAATTTTGCAACCCGGGGATACTAAATCAAAAACATTAGTGAGAAACATCGAATAACTTAAATCTAACATTTTTGGCGCGATGAAAGCTGCCATCTAAGGACCCAGCAAGTATGATCGATCGATATCCCGAGTCATTCCATGTCGAATTCGCAAAATCCAGTTGTTGTTCCCCGGAAAACCCAGCAGACGGGCCCACTTGATTGGCGTGTGGCGTGCAACATGATCACTGCTAGATCGTCAATGGGGCCTATCGTAAGATTGAGACAGCCAGTGGCGTAGCGGATGCAGTCCGGAGACCTTAAGACATTAAGTGGGACCATATAGCTTTAAAGAAATTGCACCAAAATTACGACGGCCACAAAAATTTTTATTGGAGTTGGCCAGGCTCCCAGCACATGATTCTGTACAAGCGAAGAGCTCCCGTGGCGTTTCCAAGAAAAAAGGCTCGTGTCGTTGGATCGTTCAAGAAAAAGAAGCGCTCGTGTCGATTTTGTCGCAAGGAAAATCCATCTAAAATTACGATCGGCGGTGCTTCGAAAATATGTCTAATGAGCAGCGTGAAAGGCGATCCATCCGTGGATTACGGAAGTGTTTTTTGACGCAAGTTGCACAGGACGAAAAAAAGACTGTTTTTTCATGATGTTTGGGTGATAAAAAATTATATGTTTGGAATCAAATTTTTTAGACACAATCATTTTTTAAGTGGCAAGCATATAATGTTCATAAACTAAGCAATAACATGTTTGGGACATATATGTTAAATCATGTTTAGAACATATATATGTTGGGACACTAAAATGTTTGGCAAATATAATAGATTTGAATGCGAAACATATTATTAATTTTAGAAAATAGCCTATAAACATATATGTGTTTAGAAAGAGAGACGTACAGGAATATGCCGGTGGACAAGTAAAGAGAAAGAAGTAACCAAATTGGCGCCATTAAAAAATATATAATACAACAAAGAAAAATTTTCATTAAATATCTTTTTCTAGACCAGTGCAATGCATAATGTGAAAACATAGTATGTTAACAATACAAACAATATTTTGGTTTGAGACCAAGTCCTAGAAAATAATATGCTGAACAAAATAGTGTTTGGGGCATATTGTTACGCAGAAGCGGAGGGATGTGTGTATGGCGACTCTGTCTGATAGGTTTAAGTCTGGAGCCACCGGGACTTATTTGGAGGCATTTCCTTCAGTAACAAATTTGAGACGCCAGAAAAATTTTGTTTAGCATCTTTTGGGTGTCATTTTTTTTCTTTTGACTTGCAGATTTATTTGTAAAAATAAGTGAAAAACAGGTCGAGTTAGACATTGTTATATTAAATTACAATATTTTTTTAAACACGATTTATAACGGAAATGATGTTTGCGACTTCGTTTGATATTGATGAAATTTTTGAGGAACGTAATGTTCTAAAAGCAAATATTTTCTAAATTTTTGTCCAACTCATCCTACAGCCTCATGTAGAGAAGGTCAAACTTATTAAAAAAGTAAAGGGACAAGTTTCAATAAACGGAATACTTAACAATACGAATTGCGAGTCCTGTTAAGAAATATTAACAAAATTTTAATTCATTATAATAATGGTATAATTTGGTTAGCAAGTAAGTGAATAATGAGGCGCAAAGCAATAGAAAATTAAAAAAAAATTGTTCAATTTTTTAAGTTCATGTAGTTCACAACGAAAACGCTTTGCTAATTAAGTATGAAATAAATCCCCCAAAAAATGTAAAAATAACTCTTATCAAAATCATTGTTATTATCCTCCTGTGAGACAAAAATGGGGGGCATATTTTATTTCTGGGCGACTTATCATTCATTCATCCCTTCTAAATTTCAATTTCATATTTAATGATTTATTTAATTAAAAATTCTATTTCAATCAAAAACAAACTGAACATTCCCTATCCTAGTTTAGGAAATAAACCAAAACTTATCTATTCGACTATAGATCCTTTTTACCTGTTTTTTTGTTTTTGGTTTCCGCTTTTTAAAAGAACAAAATGTTTTCTTTCGTCATTTTCAAGTAACCTTTGGCTAATCAGAAACTTTTCATACCTTATGGCGCAGACCATGAGTTTAGCTTCAGTAAAAAATAAATTTATTTCAATTATAAGGCATCACCTTTTGCACATAACGTCACCACAACTTTGTTATGCAACAAAAAGGTGTGCAAGAGCGCCTTAGATTTTATCACATAAAAAACTTAGAAGTGAGGATGACAAAGAGAACCCGAACCAACGTGAACGAAAACAGTAAGGGAGAGGGAGCAAGAACTTCACAACATATTCCTATGTGATGTTTTTGTACGTTCATGTCAACCACCCACAGCAACACTCAGTTCTTGACTTATAGTTTTTCTTTTTGCTTATTTGACCAAAACTAGATGAGATTTTAGAGAAACAAATAAAGTGGAGTAGAAAGAGGAAGGAAACAGGCAAAGGTCCATTCGGTATTCGGCATCACGGTGTTAGTTCGTCTGGCAGTTTCAGTTTGACCCGCGCTGGCTTTAGTGGGGCCGCGCCGGGCCGCCCCGCGGCCCCCGCGCCGCCCCGGCCCATCTATTCTTGGGTGATGGATGTCTGTCATATAAAACTTTGAGAGAGCAGTTTGGTTATGCTCAAAATAACACGTTTGTATGATGTGTAGCATGAAGGTTTTCCGCACATGCAGGACACCAGCAATGGAAAACCCACACTGCCAAAGGACACGAATGCTTGTTTCGCATTTTTAAGCCGTTAAAGTGTTTACTTATACAAATTTGCATTTGCTAGGTCGTCTGAATAAGAAAAAACGACCCTGTTGCATTATGATGCTTAATTTACAAGTGGCGATCGATCACGGTTGCCACGTTACCACAAAATCTAACCAAATTAAAAAAAAATCGTATTTTGCAAATGTTTGGTCAACTTTTTCGTGGTTAGTAATCGAAAATAATTTTTTGGTTCATCATATAATATCTATCAAGCATTTTCAATATTATATATCTATTAGTATGGACGCTCCTATTAGCGAATAATTGTTTTGAAGTGGCATATATACCTCCTTGAGTTGTAGAATGTTTCGCAAATTTTATATGTATTTTAACGATTTTAGCTTGCACCAAACAGGAGAAAGTTACTACTTCTACAATGGACTTTGATAGTATTACCTTACATTGAAAAATAAATTTAAATTAAATAATTTGTTAAAGATATAGAAATTTATAAAAAATTTTTGTCAAAATTTTATTTCTATAGAAAATTTTGTCAAAATTTTATTTCTATAGAAAATTTTGACAAAATTTTATTTCTACAGAAAATTTTGTTAAAATTTTTATTTCTATAGAAATTTTGTCAAAAAATTTATTCTTCTATAGAATATTTTGACAAAATTTTATTTCTATAGGAAAATTTTGTTCAAAATTTTATTTCTATAGACAATTTTGTTGTCAAAATTTTTATTTCTATAGAAAATTTTGTCAAAATTTATTTCTATAGAAACATTTTGTCAAAAATTTTATTTTGCTAGAGAAAATGTTGTCAAATTTTTAATTATCTATTGCGAAAATTTTGTGTCGAAATTTTATTTCTATAGAAAATTGTTGTCAAAATTTTATTTCTAAAGAAAATTATGTCAAAATTTTATTTCTTTAGAAAAAATTTTGGTCAAAGATTTTATGTCTATAGAAAATTTTTGTCAAAATTTTTTTTCTATAGAAAATTTTGTCAAAATTTTATTTCTATAAAAATATTTTGTACAAAAATTTTTAATTGTCTATAGAAAAATTTTTGTCAAAATTTTATTTCTATAGAAAATTATAGTCTAAAATTTTATTTGCTTTTAGGAAAATTTTGTCAAAAATATTTATGTCTATAGAAAATTTTGTCAAAAGTTTTATTTCTATAGAAAATTTTTGTCAAAATTTTATTTCTAAACTTTGTATTTTAATTCATAAGAAATTTTGTCAAAATTTTTATCGAATTTCCAAATTTTGTATAGAAAATTTTGTTCAAAAATTTTCTTCTCTATACGAAAAAATTTTTGTCAAAATTTGTATTACTATTATAGAAAATTTGTTCCAAAATTTTGTTTCTATAGAAAATTTTGTCAAAATTTTCCTATTGTCAATAGAAATTGTTTGTCAAAATTATTATTTCTATTAAGAAAATTTTGTCAAAATTTTATTGTCAATAGAAAATTTTGTCAAAATTTTATTTCTTATAGAAAATTTGTCAAAATTTTATTTCTAGATAAAAAATTTTGTCATTTTATTTAAAAAATTTTGAGCCAAAAATTGTATTTCTATTTAGAAAAAAATTTTGTCAAAATTTTTATTTCTATAGAAAATTTGTAAAAATTTATTTTTCTATAACAAATATTTGTCAAATTTCTATTGCTATAGAAAAATTTTGGTTAAAATGTTATTTCTATAGAAAATTTTGTCAAATTTTATTCTTAGAAAATTTATGTCAAAATTTATTTCTTCATAGAAAATTTTGAAAAATTTATTTCTATAGAAAAATTTTGTCAAATTTTATTCTATTAAGAAAATTGTTTCCAACATTTTAATATCTAGTAGAAAATTTTGGTCAAAATTTATTTCTACAAGAAATTTTGTCAAAGTTTATTTCTATAGAAAATTTTTTTCAACAATTTAAATTTCTAATAGAAAATTTGTGTCAAAATTTTATTTCTATAGCAAAATTTGGTCAAAAAATTATAGTTTCTAGAGAAAATTTTTGTCAAAAATTTTATTTCTATAGAAAATTTTGTAAAATTTTATTTCTATAGAAAAATTTTTGTAAAAGAATTTTATTTCTATAAGCAAAATTTTTTTGTCAAAATTGTTATTGCTATAGAAAATTTGGTTAAAATTTTATTTCTATACGAAAATTTTGTCGAAATTTTATTTCTAAGAAAATTGGTGTCAAATTTTATTTCTATACGAAAATTTGTCGAAAATTCTATTCTAGTAGAAAATTTTGTCAAATTTTATTTTCTGATAGAAAATTTTGGTCAAAATTTATTCTGAGGAAATGTTGTCAAAATTTTAATTTCTATAGAAAAATTTTTTCAACATGTTTAATTTCTAATAAAGAAACATTTTGTCAAAATTTTATTTCTATAGAAAAATTTTAGTCAACATTTTATTTCTAAATAGAAAATTTGTCAAAATTAATATTTCTAGAGAAAGATTTTGTCAAAATTTTATTTCTATAGAAATTTTTTCAACAATCTCTAATTCTAAATAGAAAATTTTGGTAAAATTTTAATTTCTATAGAAAATTTTGTCAAATTTATATTTGCTATAAGAAAATTTTGTCAAAAATTTATTCTATAGACAATTCAACATTCAATTTCCTATAGAAAATCGTTGTTAAGAATTTTATGTCTATAGAAATTTCTGTAACAAAATTTAATTTATTCTATAGAAGCATTTTGTCAAATTTAATTTCTATAGGAAAAAATTTTGGTCAAAATTTTATTTCTATAAAAAATTTTGTCAAATTTCATTATTATAGAAAAATGTGTTCAAATTTATTTCTATAGAAGAAATTTTGTCCAATTTTATTTCTAAATAAGAACATTTGTCAACACATTTATTTCTATATAAAATTTTGTCAAAAATTTTATTTCTATAGAAAATTTCGTCAAAATTTTATTCGTATAGAAAATTTTGTCATAATTTTTTTTCTAGTAGGATAATTTTTTCAAAGATTTTATTTCTATATGAAAATTTGTCTAAAATGTATTATCTTTTTATTTCCTATACGAAAATGTTGTAAAACATTGTGTATTTCTATAGAAAATTGTTGACAAAATTTTTATTTCTTATAGGGAAATTTTAGACAAAATTTTATATTCATATAGAAAATTTTGTCAAAATTATTAATTGCTATAGAATTTTGGACAAATTTTATTTCTATAGGAGATGCTTTGTCAAAAATTTTCATGTCTTTTATAGAACATTTTGCGCACATTTGTATTCTATATAAAAATATTTGTCAAATTTTATTGCTATAGAAATTTGGAATCAAAAATTTTATTTCTATACGAAAATTGTTGTCAAAATTTATTGTCTTTTCCAATTTCCTACAGAAAATTTTGTCGAAAAATTATTATTGTCTAAGAAATTTGCAGAAAAATTTATGGAAAATTTTGTTCAATTTTTTATTTCAAGAAATTTTGTCAATGATTTTATTTACTATAGAAAATTTTGTCAAAATTAAGTTCTTTAAATTTTAATTTTCTGATAGAATCTATATTTTTCCAAAATTTTATTTCTCTAATAGAAAATTTTATCCTTTAACATTGGCAAATTTCTAAAAAATTTGTAGTTATCTTATCCTAAGAAAAATGTTGACAAACATTTATTTCTATAGCCAAAATTTTGTCAATATTTTATTTCTATAGGAATATTTTGTCAAATTTTATTCTAAAGAAATTTTGTAAAAATTTTTATTGTCTAATAAGAAAAATTTTGTCGAACAATTTTAATTTCTAATAGAAAATTTTTTGTCAAAAATTTTATTTCATAGAAAATTTTGTCAAAATTTTATTCTAGTACAATGTTTTTTTTCTATTTGCTTTTTTTAGTTAAACAGGGTTAAAAGTTTGATAAACAAAGTTATTTGTATTACAATCATTCCATCTGTATCCAACAAGCGATTTAGGTACATTTCACGAAAGGCTATACTATAAATAAAAGAGTCTGTTTATAGTAAAATAAGGCTCTTGTTATTACGCACGTGAGGACTACGAAACAAATTCAGAACAGCTTTGCTGTGTCAATAATTATATTAATAATAGAAATTTGTTATGCTATTTAAATGCCACCGGGAATTCATTAAGTCTTCAATTGCAATGCTAATAATAAATTATATTCTTTAAATTGGATCGAAACTAAACTGAACGCAAACTGCAGGAATTGTGTTAAGTTTTTGTAAATCTGAAGCCTGTACTGAGTGACTGATGTGTAATATTTGGTGTTTGTTGTAATTTGATTGTCCAAAAGACAATCATTCCTATTTTTGAACGCTTTTTACTTTGTACAAATTTAAAGACAACAAATTTAAAGACAACCCAGCAAAAAAAGCGTTGTCAAAAAAGTAATGAAAATGTTCTTTTTGGATGCGGAAGTGGTGCAAACAATTGACGCAGAAGCGAATGAATTTAAACATGGCTTGTCATACGGACGGAAGTCCATCCTATTGCAACAGCCGTTGCACTGAATTTTGCATCACTTCTTAGGTGTGATCCGAATTTAATGTTTGGAATGTAAATTAAAAAAATTCTGTTGATAATTTTGTCAAATAAATAATTTTATAAATTTTTATAATTTTAATGGATTCTAAACGCTTGTTGGAAACGTTTGACCTCAAATATTTTCAAAAAATTCACAATTTTTTCAAATTGGTTTAGCATTTTTTTCGACAAAATTTAAATGAATTCTTACTCTGTTTTTAACCTATTTGAACAAAAAAAAATTAATATAACCCATTAAAAGTGTGAAAAAACCAAGTTATACAAAATTGAATTAAAAGAACTTCCGCGGTAGTTAAATAGAAGAACATCATTGGAGTGCATCTTCTGAAGTGCTTTTAAAGTGTGGCCTTTGGAAGAACATTCCAATTTTTTGCTGGGGATGTTAAACACGAGAAATCTGTGGCCTCACGACAATATATTTTGCAGTGTGGCTCTGCAATATTTTGGACGACGAACCATTCCAGTGAACCGCCGCCCTTGCAGATTATCGACACTTTGATAGTTTTTAGAGTCAACCTAAGTCTCTGAAATGCTTTAGTCTAACAGATTGAGAACCGGAGATTTTGGTACCCATTGTGCGGTAGAAATGAAGCGATGAACCTCCATTTTAAGCCATTCTTGGTTAATTTTTGCTGAGTGCCATAGTGACGAATCCTGTTGGAATGCCCATGATCTGCAGCCGAAATGTTTGTCTTCCAAGACTTCAAAAATGTCATTAGGAAATTTTCCCCATAATATTCGGCATTTATTTTGACCCCACGGTCAACGAATATTAGCGGGGAGCGACCATCGGCCGTTACGGTGGCCCACACCGTTACCATCGGCGGCACATGAATTCTGGGATCGATTGGCCCCATAACCATATGACCTTTTTGGCAAGTAAACCTGATCATTTTGTTGTTCACAAACATAAACCTAAATTTTGGATGTTATTCTAATCGGAGAAAAAACCAATTGCTGTAAAAGACCTACTTTCATACATATAGAAAAGTCACTTTTCAGATAGTCTTCTGCCATACGCCCATTCCCCGGTCCGCCTATACATTTGAGAGAGTAAGATTACTCGCTCTCACACCCTCTTGGGCTCTGAATAATAAAAAAGTCATAGTCCGCACGTCTTCTTGCCCACTAAATAATCATTTCCTGACCTGGCATTTACTTAATATAAATATTCTATCCGTGTGTTCGTTTTTGGGTGTGGCGCGAGGCCGAAAGAAGCGGGAGAATACTAAGTAAGGAATCTTTTTTAATGACTAAAGAATTTCCTTTTAAATATTATTGGAGTTATCTAGCCTACTTTGAGCATTTCTAGAATTAGTCAAATATGCTTGAACATTTTTTCGCTTATACTCTACGACTATTTCTTTATCAAGTACACTGTTAAAGAATATCTGGGGGTATGAGGTACGTCCTCTCTTTTCCCACTAACTCTCCTCTCTTTTTTTCGAGTTGGTAAATGTTAGCGTATAAGAGAAGTTTTTTACCAAATCAACACAAGTGTACTCACTTGATTATATTTTTCATCCTGGGATTTATTCTGCTCGCTATTGTTTCATCTGATATAAAAAGATTGCTATTATAGACATATCAAATTTTATATTGAAACAATTTCATTAAATTCAAAATGAATTATTTAGTCTGACTCCTACCACCCCTGCCCAATTAGGACCCACTGAAACAACATTTTATCCTTTGCGTCAGTGTTATTTATTATTAGAATTAGTCCATAGCCCATGTTCTTTTAGAGGGCAAATCACTTACCCCTACCGGAGATAGTAGATTTGTGAGGTGGAGCAGAGGAGTCGTTTAAAAAATAATGCCTCTTCTTGGAATCGGCGGACCCACACGTGGGCGAGAAATTCACTCTAAGAACTGTAAGATTATACACGTACACACCGATATGGATATGAAGAATAGTTAGAACCTATGTGAGGGTCTAAACATATGCTTCTATTACAGTAGAGAGATTTTCTTTTTTTTCCGATATGATGATCAAATTTTCCAACGAATCAAAATAAGTGAAGTTTTAGGCTGAGAACAAATTCCACACCAAAATATGATGCATTTGTCCGAGGGTATACTTGCACATGCTGTGCATGAGTTACACCTTGACTGTTTATCTTAGTTGCCAATCGGGTTGTCCTACTAATACCATGCCCAAGGATTCATCGTGGCCCCGTCCAGAAGATGTGTTAGGTAACAATTGGTGGGCCACCGTAACGGTATCCCGACATAGGTCTTATCCCCGGAAACCTCATGTTTAAAAAGTGATCGGGTCCTCTTGCACCGAATACGTTTGGGTCATGTCCAAGAACTGGGAAATGCGCTGGGTCCAAATACTTATTATGGGGAAAAACTACCTCACGTAGCCATGACAAATTTTTACAGTCTTGGAAGAGTACCGTACCTGTGTTCGGCTGCAAGTGTCATCCATTGGTTCCACGTTCACAGAACAGTCTATCGGCTCTATATTATGTACTTCAGCAATAATAAAGGAGGGGATTAAGCAAAGAATAGGGCCTTAAAATAATGGAAGTGATTCATTTCAGCTTTTCAGCTTAACATTAATTTCTAGCTATCAACTGTTTGACAAAAAAAGGCTACCCAAAATTCTCCTGGTTCTCAATATTGTTTTTTTTATATATATACGTAGATTTCATAGGGGCTTAGCATTCTTTGAATACACTAAGCAATTTATTAATTTGACTATTTCAGATATTTTAATATACTATCAATCGATGTACCACGTACAAATCACTTAAGTCGTGCCTCCCGTTCGACCTGTGAGCTAACCATCCATAAAATCGTATGCAATCCACTGTAAAATATCGATCTCACAATTCTCACTCTTAAAAACTCCCTACTTTTTGTAAAAATTAAAAGTATCGTGTTCCAAAAGTAACGAAAATTTCTTTGATGTTTTGCATTAGATTTCCAGATTGACCGAGATGACATATATTCCCTACCGTAGAAATACTTTGTCTTTGTTTTATATACTACGTAGATAGTTAATAAATTTGATTATATAAAATTTCATTTTTATGAAAATAAAATTTATGAGAGCGGACAATTGAATGTTTTTGTCACTCACTTTATATGATAAATTATAGAGATTATTTTATAATTCTTAATTTGTTTTTATATTGGAGATATATTAAAAAAAGTATTTATATTACCAGAAAAAATTCACTTCTATAGAAATTTATAAACAAACAATTTTAAAATATTATACTATGTCGAAAATAATATCTCCCTTAGAAATTTAAACTTCCGTGATTTGACAAAAATTGTGGAATATTTTTAAATATTACTTTATAAGAGTATACAAAACGTTTGCCAGCAAACAAAAGGGATATAATTTATCAATCCATTATATATAAGATATAATTTAAAAATTGATTATTCTAAATATTTATTTCCAAGTATAGATGATCAAAATTTTATGTGCAGACAAATGTAATTTTTTTAATTCTCATCCTACAAGAAAAATAAACAAAATTTGGAGAAAATCAATTGCTTCTTCCTTATAACATACTATACTTCGGACAACTCCTTTCCGTTTATTGATATAAGATTTTTTAACAAGAGAGAAGAATTGTAATCCCGTATAGACAAATTCAATTTAACTATTTTTTAATAACAAAATTATATAATCAATATAAAATCTTGAATAAAAATTTTAACAAAATTTCTATAGAAAATTAATATTTCATCTTATAAATAAAAATACATTAATATTTTTTTATATTGTATCAAAAATATTCAATTGATTTTAAATTCCTGTCGGGAAGTTTGGACCTCAAATATTTTATAATAAAAAGAAATAAAATTCATGTACCAAAAATTATTCATCAATTGGTTAGCATTTTTTTCGACAATATAGAAATTAAAAATTGTTGAAACATAGATTAATTGTTAATTCTCTATATAAATTAAAGTTGCTAAATTTATATGAATTCATTTTTTACTCTGTTTTTCTATAATCAGAACATAGATATGAGTTTATTGTAAAAAAAATATATAATCATCTTATAAAATATAAAAAGTGTTTGAACACCCCATTTAAACAATATGTTCTCGAACATAAGAAAATAAAAAATTTTAACCGAATTAATACAATAAACAAATTCTGATCATCTTCTTTAAAAATAATTTTCCCTCGCATAGTTTCATCCAATTTGTTGTCTGAGATTAAGAGAGAGAATTGTATACACAATATAGTGTGTTAAGTGCCATTCTATTCTTGAAGAAATGACTTTAAGCAAAAGTCTTTGCTTTCGGTAATGAATCTATGGAAAACATCTAGACAATATCTTGTTTGCTGGATGTGTGAAGGATGTATATATCTGTGGGTATAGAACAAGTTTTATTCTCAGCCAAAAACTTATATTTTTTCTAGTGTAGCTATGCAGTATTTCTATGGAGAAAATACTCTCTGATCACTTCCAATGGTTGATTACCGTCTCCGCCTTTGTATGAAGATAATATTTTCGTCACAAATTCACTTTAGATAATATTCTATAGATTTTTTTTGTCTTTAATTGGTTCCTATTTTAACATCTGAAAAATTTTTTCTTATTTAGTATCTAGGAAATTTTTGGTAATAACATAATTTGATTAAACCGGAGGATTTTCGTATAGAACAAATTTGTTGTGCTAAGGTTAGAAATGAAAGTCGCGATGAACCTCCATTTTTAAAGCCCAATGTTGCTTTCTTATAGATCGCTGAAATGTTAAAATTAGGTTTACCAAAGTGATTCGTCTATAAAAAATATTTGTGTCTCGCGTTTGATTTATGGGGGCTCTCATTGATATCTGAGTCTAAGAAACATTGTTTTCTTATACACATATCAAATATAAGTTCATTTAGGTATGGTAGAAAATATTTTGGTCCACAACATTATTTAATATTTCTATGGAAAATTGTTCAGACTATAATACTTTTTTTTGACCCCAACGGTCATATCGTGATAGAAATATAAATAAGCAAAGGGTATGTGTACTCTGGTCTGTCTTTATTCGCGCGAGACAACACCTTGTTTTATCTAATCGGCGGCACATGAATTCTGGGATCGATTGGCCCCTATTAGATTAATATTGATCCCAATCAAATGACCATCTTTTGCATATTTAAATCACTGGATTTTTTTGCTTATTCAGGATCTACATTTTAGACTACTATATTAATTTTGGATTGTTTTTCTAATCAGGTAGTAAACCACATTCTGTACTAAATTTTAGATTTTTCTATGTCAAACATCAATTCTTTTCGTCACATTCCGAGATAAGAAGAATACAAATAACAATTTTGTGAAAAAAAATATAGAATTTTCTATTTAAACTACGTTCCGCGCTCGATAGTGCGTCTCATTATATCTTACTATAATAACTAATTTTTATGAGCGGTCAACATCACACTCTTCTAGATCTACTATCCATTCCTTTGACCTGGGCTTGATACTTACATTAATTAGACTACAGTCTATTACAGAATGTGTGTGTTTTGCGGAGGATGAAGTATTTGGCAAAATCTATCAAAAATACATACAAAGTATAATAACATTCTACCACATTTAACAAAATAGTTAACGCATAAAAAAAGTCTACCAATTTTTATGTATGTTGTTGGTATCAGCTTGTGACGACAAAATATCAAAATATCATAGAATTCTGTGTACGAGTTTATCTATATATATATATTTGGGTTATCATGTCTTCTATACTTATATCCTCCCGATCACTCTTGCCAGATATTTTTTTTGCTTGAGCATTATTAGATTAACGCGATTCTTCCAATAAATTTACGTTATTATTCGCTTGCTCCAATACATTGTCTATAAAATTATTTTGTTCAAATGAACTGGTTCGATAATAGACTCCAACTAATTATTTGTACGTATTTTAAGATTACCCTTAACGAATTTGGATCATTTCCACCAAAGGGTACCGGTTACTCAACCCCTGGTATGTTACTGTCCCTCCCCCATTTTCTGGACAAAACGTATTGGAACACACAGGTTGTCCGAGTTTAGTGCATTAGTTGCCCAGATGATGCTTTTGTAGGATTGCGACGGATAAATAAT
>PGFW01007603.1:7167-21192 GCA_003123925.1 Haematobia irritans | reverse complement strand
ACTAACAAAATTATGAATACTGTAAAATTTCATACTTTTATGTCGGCGCCTGAAGGTATGCAGCAAAAATTGCGAAGAAAATTTGTAGAAGTAATTTTAAATCGTTCACAAGAAGTAAATTTTCAACGAATGGGAGAGAGAGGTGTAATTAGATTAATTCAAACTTAATTCGCACAAAAAAAATATTTTCACAAATCGAAATTCCAAAGCGATTTTAATTTATTGTTAAGATTTGTTTTTTAGTGGAATTATAATAGACCCAACATTAGCCAAATTCAATTCTCGCTCTCTCTCTCACATACTTTTCTCACTTAAATTGAATATCATTTGACATTTAAGATATTTTTAATTTTTTAATTCACATTGTCGACAAACACAAAATTCGAATTTCCACTTATCGCTTAATATCTTGAATATTTCCATCCACCAGTTTATCGTTACGATTTAAATATTTGAGTAGAATTCTTAAAAAATTTCCTCTCTTTTTCAGCTTAGCATACCATTTTGATTTTGTTACTTTTATTGTCTTAAGAATTTCTCAGAATATTCCCGAATATTCGAATTGCTGATGAGATTTTTTTTGTAAATTATTAACACGTGATCGAAACTAATCCGATAAATTAATTCCGACACATGTCAGACTCAAAAGACCTGCGACATTACTATTCATAAACAACAAACCAATAGACTGTAATGAAAGAAATCAAGAGAGCAATGTAAATATCATTTCTCTACTCACATAGATATCTAAATGAATAACAGAGAGAGAGAGCGAGATGCAGAGATCACTTGTTTGAAAATCCTTTAAGGTCATGGGAGATGTTGATGGGCATACCAATACATGCAAAACCCACTTACATTCTCCCAACAACAAGTTGTGTACATTTCTCCCCTGTTGTTCTAATAAATCTAGTTAACGAAATTTTCCTACAAATGTTTTTCTCGAGAAAAACAATTATTTTGGAAATAAATCGTTATATTTTGGAAAACGACGACAGATGTTGCTGATTTGCCCTCTCTTTTTAACATACACAAATTTACTTACTCTTACACTTGCCATTGCATTTTGAAGTTATTTCAATGCATTTTTGGAAATACAACTGCTCTCACACAAATGTAAATAGCATTTTCAGGGTTGTTGTGTCAAATGGGGGTGTCTTTTTAAGTCCCTTTTTAGGATGCGGCCATCATCACTACTCTTACTTCTACTACTACTTGTATTCAACGGGGCGTGAAGTATTAAAAATTTGTAACTACTTGTTTTTGAGTGCCTCTTTTTTTTATTTTGGGACAAGTGCTCTATGGAACAAGTTGTTCAATAACTACTAACAACTAGGTAGCATATTTCATAATTTCACTGAACCACAAGTGTAAGTCATTCAATCATAATGTACAAACGACTAATGAATTTGTCGCGCTCCATGGATACTGACCATTACTTTTGTAGAGGAACATTTTATGTTTTTAACAAATTTTCTCAAAAATTCATTTTTGTACAAAAATTTTCTAAAAAAATTAAATTTTTATAGAAAGTTTTCTCCAAAAATTTCAATTTCTATAGGAAATTTTCTGAAAATTCGTTTCTAATGAGGAAATTTTATTATGTCTATAGAAATTTTCTCAATGTTGCATTTCTATAAAGAAATTTATCTGAAAATTCATTTCTAATAGGAAAATTTTGCTGAAAATTTTAACGTCTATAAGAAAATGTTCTCTGAAATTTTCGCATTTCTATAAAGAAATTTTCTGAAAGTTTTATTTCTATAGGTAAATTTTCCGACAATTTTATGTCCTATAGAAATTTTCTCAAATTTCATTTCTATAGGAAAATTTGCTGAAAGTTTTCATTTCTATGGAAATTTTGTGAAAATTTCATTTCTATAAAAACAGTTGCTCAAAATTTCAATTCTATAAGAAATTTCATTTTTTTAGGAATTCTTATCTAAAAATTTTATGAAATTTCTGAAAATTTCATTTCTATAAGGAAATTTTCTGAAAATTTTACGTCTATCGAAAATAGTTCGTCAATTTTTCATTTCTATAAGAAATTTTTCTGAAAAATTATTATTTCTAATAGGAAATTTTTCTGAAATTTTTGTGTCTATAGAAAAAATTTTCTCAAAATTCATTTCTATTATTCTAAATTTTCTTCTATAGGAAATTTTGTGAAAAATTTGCATTTCTATAAAAACAGTTCTCAAAATTTTTCAATTTCTTTTCATTTCTATAAAAAAATTTCTACAAAATTTCATTTCTATAAGAAAAATTTCAATTTTTTAAGGAATAATTTTCAAAATTTTTATGAAATTTTTCGTGAAAAATTTCATTTCCTATATTAGGAATTTTCTCAGCATTTCATTTTATACAAAATTTCTTCAAAATTTCATTTTTATAGAAATTTCTGAAAATTTAATTCTGAAATTCTAAAATTTAATTTCAATGAAATATTCGAAAATTTTACAGATTATTTCCAATATTAGAAAATTTCAAAATTACCTCTACCCTAAAAATAAAAACAAAATTACATTACAATAACATCTTCTTCTAGTTCCTCCTCCTCCACATATTATGGATTTTTTCATATCCGTCCGTCCATTGTCTACTTTAATCGTCAATTTTACTATTTTTCAACGTTCATCTAACAAATGACACCTGAGAAGAAAACTTGTTTGTTGGTTTCCCTCTCAAAAATAAAAATAAATGATGATCGTTTTGTCAACAAAAAGAAACGCAATGGGCTAGACAGAGACAATATGAAGAACAGGCCAACATCATTCATCATCAACAACATTTGGTGGCTGTGTGTAGAGTATGATGGTGATGAATAGACACGACAAACCTTGGCCTACTTATCTCCGCTTTTGGAAGTAGAAAATAAATTAAACATTTCCGTAAAATTACCGTACCTACTCCTCAAAAAACCAAAAAACAAAAATGTAAGAAAAACTATAAAGTAATAGTAGCCCCAATGAAATGGAAAAAAATGAAAAAATAGCCCAAAAGCAATACTCGTTTTGTTGTTGTTTTGATTTTTTGGTAATCCCTTACAAAACGAATCTCATACATATGCAACAGTGTAAGCTGCCACTGCCTACTACAATAATGACGACTATTCTTATTTGCCACTAATTCCCTGGCTAATGGGATTTTGTGATTTATAAGTTTTGGCCTAGAGCAATGTCATGGGCAGGATCGTATTAATCTTAAAGGGGGGTGGTACAATGCTGATTAAGTGAATTATAATGCCAGACAATTGTGTCCAGAGAAATATTGGAGAGTAGAAAAAAAGCGATGGCGAATACTTTGACGAAAATTTCCCATCAGAAATCAAAATTTTCAAGAAAGATTTTTTGCAAAAGAAAATGGAATCCTATAGAAATTTATTTAAAGAATAATATTACTGCAGATATGAAATTTTTGAGAAAAAATTTCCTTAGAAAATGAAATTTTGAGAGAAATTTTCTTAGAAATGAAATTTTTTAGAAAATTCCGGCTTAGAAATGAACATTTCAGTAAATTACTATAGAAGAAAAATTTTTGAGAAACTTCCTACAGAAATCGAATATTTTCATATAAATAAATAAAATTGAGAAAATTTTCCATATAGAAATGAAATTTTTTAGAAAAATTTCCCAAACAGAAATTAAATTTTTCAGAAAATAGAAAAGTTGCCCTAAAAAAATGAAAATTTTTAGAAAAATTTCCTATTAAGAAATGAAAATTGTTGCAAAAATTTTTTATAGAAAAATAACATTTTGAGAAAAAATTTCTATAATAAAATAAAATTTTTGAAATCTATTTGCCTATAGAAATGAAATTTCGAATTCCTTGAAATGAAATTTGAAGATTACAAAATTTCCTACAGAAATTAAATTTTCAGAAAATTGGCATATTATTTTAAGAAAATTTTCCTAATAGAAATTTAAATTTTAAGAAAAATTTTCGATAAAATGAAAATTTTGAGAAAATTTGCTATAGAAATAAAACACTTTTAGAAAATTATTCTATAGAAATTAAAGAATTTCAAGAGAAATTTCATAAGAGGCATGAAATTTTGAGCAAAAAAATTTTTCAATGAAATGAAATTTTGTTATAATTTTCTTATTGAATATAAAAGTTGACACAAAATTTCGTATGCAAATGAAATTTTGGAAAAATTTCCTATTAGAATTGAAATTTTGAGAAATTTTCTACAGAAATTCGAATTTTCAATATTAAAAATGAAATTTTGAGAAAAATTCCATATAAAAAAATTTTTTTTTACGAAAAAATTTCGCCACGAGAAATGAATTTGTCAACAATAATTTCTAATAGAATTTTTAGAAATTTCCTATGAAATGAAAAATTTCAAAAATTTCTATAAGAAATAAAATTTGTGAAAATTCCTATAAAAAATAAAATTTTGAAAATTATTTCCTATAGAAAGAAATTTTCAGAAAATTTTAAGAAATGAAATTTGAGAAATTTCGCCGTAATTTTTGACATAATTTTCATATAAAAAATATAAATTTGACAAAATTTCCTAGCAATGAAATTAAATTTTCAGAAAATATTGCATATAGAAATGATGCATTTTTAGGAAAATTTCCTATAGAATATGAAATTCTAAGAAAGACAATTTCTTATAAGAAATGATATATTTCTGAATAGAAAAATTTTCTATAGAAATAAAAACTTTTGCAGAAAATTTTCATAGAGGAAATTGAAATTTCAAAAAAAATTTCATGGCAAATGAAGAAATTTTATAAAAGTTAAAAAAATTTATGAAAGAATTTTAATAAAATTGAAATTTTGGAAAAATTCCTAATAGATTAATTGAAATTTTAGATTCCTATAGAAAATTGAAAATTTATAAGAATTTCACATTGAAGAATATCGAAATGAAATTTTCAGAAGATATTCCATATAAATAGAAATGTAAATTATTTAGAAAATTCCATATAGGAATATGAAATTTTGAGAAAAATATTTGCTAATAGGAAATCGAAATTTTGTAAAAACTTCCCTATAGAAAGAAATGAATTTAGACAAAACTTCCTAAGAAATGAAAATTTAAGAAAATTTCCTAATAGAAATGAAAGTTTTAATCAGAAAATTCCGGTATAGAAATGAAATTTCAAAAAATCTTCGAATAATTTAGAAAGTTTCCAAAGAATTAATCTTAGATTAGATTTCCTATAGAAATTTGAAACTGAAAATTTCCTATAAGAAATAAAATTTGTAAACAATTCCTATAGAAATTAAATTTTAACAAGAAAATTTCCTATAAAGTAATAATTTTAGTAAAAATTTCCTTATAGAAATGCAAATTTTTGAACTAAATTCCTATAGAAATGAATTATTTTCACAAAATTTCGTTATAGAATAAATTTGTAAAAATTTCTATAATGAAATTCTTATGAGAAGTTAAATAATAATTTGCAAAATTTCTTATATAAACTGAAATTTTGACAAAAATTTTAATATAAATTGAAATTTGTCTAATTTCTAATATGAAGATGAATTTTTCGTACTTCATTGATCTCATATAGAACGAAATTTAACAAAATTTCTATGAAATGAAAATTTTGACAAAAAATTTTCCTAAAGAAATGAAAATTTGACAAGAATAATTTCTTGATAAAAAAGAAATTTTCGACAAATTTCTATAGAAATGAAATTTGCAAATTTCTTTCAATAAAGCGAATTTTAATTGCCATAATGATTTCCAATTTATAGAAATGAAATTTTGAGATTTCCTAGAAAAATTTCTAACGAAATTAACTTTATAATCATAATGAATTACAAAATTTGCCTAAATTATAGGAAAAATTTCTTATAGAAGTTAAATTCTCGCAGTCCAAAAATACTCATATAAATGAACATTTTGAGAAAATTTACATATAGAAATGGAAATTTTTAACAAATTTCCCTATAATAAATGAAAAGTTTGGCCAAATTTCTTATAGAAGTAAAATTTGTCAAAATTTCCTATAAAGTGAAATTTTTGATAAAGATTTCCTTATGAAATGAAATTTTGAGCAAAATTCCTCTAAGAACTAGTTTTTAGAAAATTTCCTAATAGAAATTAAATTTTAGTACAAAATTTCCTGTAGAAATTAATTTTCAGAAAAATTTCCTATAAAAATGAATTTTACAGATTAAATTTCCTGATAAAAATGAAATTTACCCAGAAATTTCCCTATATGAAATTAAATCTTGAACCAATATTTCGTATGGAAAATAAAAATGTTTGAGAAATTTAATTAAATATTCCTATACAAAAATAATGGGTAGCAAAATCGTAGCCTCTCTTTTAAATGTATTCACACACCCCCTTCTCTCATTTCCCCTCCCCTATGCGATTTTTTTTGTAGCCTTTTCTCCATTTGTTAATGGTAGAATCTCTTCCTCCTATCAACCACCGCACCACACAAACATGCCCATGCACCATGGAGTGGTCCTATAACTTCCTTACTGGCTAACTCATCTTGTCTTGTGGCACATAATACATCTTTTCAAACATGCGCTTGAAAATATTGAAGCTGAATTTCTTATAATCCACTGCTATCCATCCCTTGACCGACGGTCCACAGCGAATGGATGTTTTAAACCATCGGCCACGACACCAGCGCGACGCCGCGCCACTATGTGTATTTTCCATCCATCCAAAAGTACGCTTGACTTGTTTCGTATCGTTTTGATTTTTTCTATCTTTCAGTTTTCTTGAGTTTTTCCAAGGCATATTTCTTTGAAACTTCTTGGCTAGTGGTTTTAACAAGACGCGGATTATATTCCAATGGGGGTTTACCGCATAGTAGTGAGTGAATGATTTGATGCCCTTGGCGATGGTCAATTTCCGTCTCTCTGTTGCATTGGAAGCGGGTCGGATCGTCGGTCGATCTTTAGTGAAAAATTGGAATTTCTTGGCCCTTAAATGTGTTATTGTTTCCCAAACGCTATATATGTTTCCTATCTCCATACTCGTCTGCTGCTGCAATCTATGCCGTTATATGACTTTTCAACTGATCCCCGTATAATTTCGCGAAAATCCGCATTTTCCATGTACACTCCATTACTAATGTTCATTCCCTAACGAGTTTTAGTACCTGTAAAATAATTTTATTACCAACTTGTTGGCCCTGTCAATAAATCAGTTTTGAAAAAAATCCTCTGTTGGAATAAATTTTGAAAGCGAAATAGAGAGAAAAACATCTGTGTTATTGCTTGTAAATATGGATTGTTTTGAATTTGGTCTTTGTTTGAACCATTCAAAAAACAAAGAAAAAAGAAAAAACGGAGGTTACTGTTTTTGCCCTAATCTTAGCTTAATGAGCCATGTTTAGACCTTGAAAATTTTCTATAGACAATTTTTTTGGCAAGTACTTAAGTTGTGTATTGTTTCGGATAAATGTAACAGCTGTGAAACAATTTTGTGAAAAGGGATAGGGGAAAGAATTGAAATACAAAGAAATGTTGAAGTCAAGTAAAAATTTTTATGGCAAACGAAAAATTCGAAATTATTTTAGTAAACTTAAAATCTATATTTCTTCAAATAATTTAAAAAAAAACGTGCAAAATGTTGCTGTTTGAAAGTAGTTTAGAAGTCGATATTATATTTTAAAATGCATAATAAATATATTTTTAAAAATCATGAAAGCAATCTTCAAAAATCTTTAAGCGAAGGTCAAAACATTTGGGCCATAAGTAGTACAAAATTTGCGAGTTAGTGCACAGAAAAAATTATTACAAAAAAGTTCTCCCAATTAAGAATTCTAATTGGGAAGATTTCAAAAAATATTCAATTAAAATTTAACGGTTCAAAAATTTTATAAAATTGAAACTAGAAATCATCACAGAATAATATATTAATTTTTTAATGATAATTAATTTTTAATTGAAACCATTAATTAATTCTTTTGGTAATTGATACTATCATTTTCTGACTTGAAGACATATTTCAATTAAGAATTAATTGAGATCAATTAATTTGTATTGAAGATCAATAAATTTGTTGTGTGTGATAACAGGTAATCTTAAGGTTAGGTTAGGTGCAGGCCCGAAGTATCAGGCCTCACTTAGACTTATTCAGATCCATTTGTGAACCACATTTGGTGCAACTTCTTAACAGTATCTACGACAAATTGAACGGCCTGCGTGTTTTTTATATTTATTAATTATTCGATTTTTTATTTTTATTTTCGCTGTTTTGTGACACATTTTGCGCAAATTTATGTCAGCTTTCTTTGTTAAATCCTTAAAATCTAATTTTTTTACCAATATTAATATTGTAAAAGTCTTTGAATAATTATCAATAATAATCATCAACCAAATTGGAGACGCGCCTGAAAAGTATGCAAATATTTTTAAAATGGACATTTTTAAAAAGCAAGAAAACAGTTTTAGGCTTTAGCCACTATACGTGCCAAGTGAAACATATCAAGAATGCTTTAAAAAGGAAAGAAAATGGTATCTACAGAAATAAAATTTTGACAAAATTTTCTATAGATTATAAAAATCTTTTTACAAAATTTTCTAAAGAAATATAATTTTGAGACAAAATTTTCTAATAGAAATTAAATTTTGACAAAATTTTCTATAGTAATTTACAGTTTTGACTAAAATTTTCTATAGAAAATAAAATTTTGACAAATTTTCTATAGAATTAAATTTTTGACAAAAATTTCTAAATAGAAATTAAATTTTGAACAAAAAATTTTCCTATAGAAATTAAATTTTTGAACAAAATTTTTCCCCCACCCCTAACAAGAAAAATAAAAAAAAAAAATAAAAATTTTTTGGAATTTTTCATATAGGAAAATAAGAATTTTGACAAAATTTTCTATAGAAATAAAATTTTGCCAAATTTCTATAGAAATAAAATTTTGACAAAATTTTTCTAATAGAAATAAAATTTTGACAAAATTTTGCCGAATAGAGAATAAAAATTTTGACAAAATTTTCTATGAAATAAAATTTTTTTACAAAATTTTCTAAAAAAAAAAATATAAATGTTGACCAAATTTTCTAATAGAAATTAAAATTTTGACAAAATTTTCTATAAGAAATTAAAATTTTGACAAATTTTCTAATAGAAATTAAATTTTAACAAAATGTTTTCTGTAGAAAATAAAATTTTGACAAATTGTCCCTATTAGTATAAAAAATTTGGACAAAATTTTCTTAGAAATAAAAATTTTAACAAATTTTTTTATAAAAAATAAAATTTGACAAATTGTCCTATAGAATAAAATTTTGACAAAAATTTTCTCTGAGAATTAAATTTTGGAAAGAAGTTCTATAGAAATAAAACATTTTGGAAAAATTTCTATAGAAATAAAATTTTGGAAATTAAAAATTTTAGAAAATAAAATATTCTATAGAAAAAAAATTTTAAGAAAAAAGGGTTCTATAGAAAATAAAATTTTGGTTTTTTTTATAAAATTTTGGAAAAATTTTTCAATGAGCCAAATAAAATTTGACAAAATTTACTTTAGCAAAAATAAAATCAAAAATAAAATGTTTGACAAAAATTTTCTATAGAAATACAATTTTGACATCATTTCCGTATAGAAATAAAATTTGGACAAAAATTTTCATATGAAATAAAATTTTGACCAAAAATTTATATAAAAAATATAAATTTCGAACAAAATTTTTCTAATAAGAAATAAAATTTTGACATTTTCTATAAAAATAAAATTTTTACAAAAAATTTTTATAGAAATAAAATTTTGACAAAATTTTCAATAGAAATAAAATTTTGACAAAATTTTCTATAGAAAAGAAAATTAACAAAATTTTCTATAGAAATAAAATTTTGACAAAATTTTCCATAGAATTAAAACTTTGGAAAAATGTTCTATAGAAATAAAATTTTGGAAAAAAATTCTAATAGAAATAACAGTTTGGAAAAAAATTTATTTAGAAATAAAGATATTCTATAGAAATAAATTTTAGAAAAAAAGGTTTCTAATAGAAATAAAATTTTAGAAAAAGGGTTCTAATAGAAATAGAAATTTTTGGATTTTTTTTTAATAAAATTTTTTTGGGGGAAAAAATTTTCGCATACATAATAAAATTTTGAACAAATTTCTTTAAAGAAATAAAGTCAATAATAAAATTTTTACAAAATTTTCTATAGAATATACAATTTTGAGCATCATTGCCATAGAAATAGAAAATTTGGACACAAAATTTTCAATAGAAATAAAATTTTGAACAAAAAATTTCTATAAAAAATAAAATTTTTGACAAAAATTTTTCTATATGAAGCTAAAAATTTTTTACAAAATTTGTATAGAAATAAAATTTTGAAAAAAATTTTCAATAGAAATAAAATGTTGATGAAATTTTCTATAGAAAAATAACAAACTATTTATACTTCTATAGAAGATAAAATTTTGACAAGAAAATTTTCTATAGAATTAAAATTTTGGAAAAATGTTCTATAGAAATAAAATTTTGGAAAAAAATTCTATAGAAATAAAATTTTGGAAAAAATTTATTTAGAAATAAAATATTATAGAGAAATAAAATGTTAGAAAAAGGTTTCTATAGAAAAATAAAATTTAGAAAAAAGTGTTCTATAGAAAATAAAATTTTGGGAATTTTTTTAAATAAAATTTTGGAGAAATTTTTCCATACAATAAAATTTTTGACAAATTTCAAATTACAATTTTGACATCAATTTTCTAAGAAATAAAAATTTGGACATAAATTTTCTATAAGAAATTAATTTTGAGCAAAAAATTTTTATAGAAATAAAATTTTGACAAAATTTTATATAAGAATAAAATTTTGCGACAAAATTTTCTTATAGAAAATAAAATTTTTGAAAAAAAATTTCCTATAGAAAAAAATTAACAAAATTTCTATAAGTAATAAATTTTGACGAAAATTTTCTAAATAGAAATAAAATTTTTATTTGCTGCTTCGATATTCAATACAGAAAACCATGCGTTGAACTCTTAACTACAAGGGTAGCTTAACGCAATAGAGAAAATATGTTGTTTTTCACATTAAAAATTGGGATTTTTGTTTTTTCATTTTGATGCATTTTTGAGCATGGCGGGTAGGGGGTATTAGTTACCGAGGCAGACGTCTCTTTTTAGTTATATGTCTCGCATTATTCTTTAGAAGGAACAAGATACCGGACTCCTCCTTGTTGCAACGTGTCCGATCTGCGGGGGTGTAGCTGTTGTGTCATGCCAATTTGTAGCATAATGTGTCAAACTGTCATATGTGTCATGTGGTAAAGCATTAATTTTACTTCATTTCCTTGAAAAATCAAAACTCATAAAATTTCACACTTTTTATAATGCACCATTTAATGGCAAATAACATATTTTTCTTACTAATAATAATATAATTATTCCAATACAAACTAATTGTTTGGTATTCTAGCAATTTTTTTCCTGAGAGAGTCCATTTTTCATTTTATTCAATTCCTCTCAAAATTCACAAATAATGTTGCCAGCCTCTTTTTTATACAAATGTCGACTCTTTATACCACAATGTTCCCACCTTTAATGTAGGCGAAAGACTCTATTGACAATAAATCGTTTTTTTCGTTGAGTGTATCATTTAAATTCTTATTTCAATTTTTTTTCCCCCAATCTCTAACCAATGGAGAGGGTATTTTTTACATATTCTTCTAGCCAGCTAATCTTCCTAAAAACAACAGCAAAACAAAAAAAACAAAAGGCACGTAAGTAACATAAAACAAAAGCAGTAAGTAATATGTATTTGTTATAGTTATAATTTAAACGCTTCAGTTATTATTGTTTATTAAGATGGTTTAAAACCGACTGATGACTGTTGTCTAGCTGTCTTAGAGAAGAGCGAGTTCATCAGTTCTTGGTTGGCTGGCTGGCTATCTGGCCAATAGAGTAGAGTACTATGAGTTTTCAGTAATCATTGGTTGGGTTTATGCTCGAGGTAGATTTGTTGCATGTTTTCAAGCTTTAAAATCCTAAAAGGCATACAAAGTCCAATACGCTTTAGACCACCACAATAAAAGAACAAGTAGGAGACAGAGGAGTGAAAAAAATTTTTTTGAGAATTCTTAAATGTTGACGCGGCTGTCTTAGGTCGTCATTCGGAAGTCCATTTTGGGGAACCTTTTTCGAGCATTTCGGCGGAATAGCCCGAATTCTTCGGAAATGTTGTCTTCCAAAGCTGAATAGTTGCTGGCTTATTTCTGTGATTTAGACTACGTAGCCCCACAAAAAAGTTCAAGGCGGTAAATCGCATGATCTTGGTGGCCACTTACCGGTCCATTTCTTGAGATGAATTGTTCTCCGAAGTTTCCCTCAAAATGCCATAGAATCGCGAGCTGTGTGGCATGTAGCGCCATCTTGTTGAACCAACATGTCAACCAAGTTCAGTTCTTCCATTTTTGCAACAAAGTTTGTTAGCATCGAACGATAGCGATCGCCATTCACCGTAAGTGCGTCAACAGCATCTTTGAAAAAATACGGTCCCAATGATTCCACCAGCGGTACAAACCACACCAAACAGTGCATTTTTTCGGGATCATGGCAGTTCTTGAACGGCTTCTGGTTGCTCTTCACTCCAAATGCGGCAATTTTGCTTTTTTACGTAGCCATTAACAGAAATGAGCTCATCGCTGAACAAAATTGCCGATAAAAAGCGTTTTTCTGCAACTTTTCTAGGGCCCATTCACTGAAAATTCGACGTTGTGGCGATCGTAGTCTATTCATGATGAATGGTCAAAGCATACGAGCATCTTCTCTTTGACACCATGTCTGAAATCCACGTGATCTGTCAAATACTAATGCATGAATCCTAACTCAAAGAATCACCCTTTACTTTAAGATTTTATTTTCTTATTTTCTTCATCATCATTCTGACCACAATTCCAAAGAAGATGTAGAAGACAATAAAACAACAATAACAAAAGCACAAAAACTTGGCTTTTGTAACAAGAGAAAATATTCCAACTCTAGACGATCGAAAAGAAAACCAAAAGAAAAAATCTTTTAAAGAAGGCTACGAAGAGGAGACTGGTAACTTATATGGTTGTGATTATCTACCCGATGGTCACTCTCAAGAGTTTGTTTCATTTCTGATGGGAATTTTTTTCATTCTGTTCGTTTTTTTTTTTGGTACAAAGATGCTTAAGATACCATAGAAGGCATAATATGGCCATCATTTTCATCATCATCATCATCACCACCACTATATGGTGGAAGCTTCTTATTCAATGCCATATGGATTGTCGAAGGTTTTTGTTTTTTGGTTTTTGTTCTCGTTTTATTGTGTCTGGAATTTCAGCTACTTTCATCAGTAACAGCAGCTTCTTTCTATACCTGTTTTGTATGTTTTGTTGATTCTAATATCAATTTTTTATTAATATTTATTTAATCTCCAGATTACTTGTTTCTGGCTATTGTTCTTCTGTATTGTGTCTTGAAACAAAAGACAACAAAGTCACATTCCATTCTGTTATAATTTCAATACAAATAGAAATGATCGAATTGGCCATATGGAATTGTCTTGGACTAGAAACTAAATCAAAAGTTGTCAAATTGTAATCCACCATATTTTTTTTTTTTTTTTTTGCAAACAACTATTATTTCGATGACTTCATTCCAAACTGCGCTAAGTCTAAAAAGTGAATTTTACAGGAAACAAGTTCAAAGTTTTGTTTTTTGAAATTTCTCAAAACCCATTTAAGATAGAAATTCCCTTATTTGCGGTCTTAAGATCATATGTTTGTATAATTTTTTTAGTATGTATGAAATTAAAATAGTGATAATAGAACATGGCTAAAAATGACTTAGACCACTTTAGACCGAACAAAGCTTTTTGCCCTTTTTGGATTGGACATTTTTTAAAACTTTAATCACAGGCTAAGTACAATATTAAACATAACTCTTGATAGAAGGGTCCAATAAATTCCAAATTTTGACAGGATGCAATTCACATTAATCCGAATAAAAAACGGCGAACTCCATCAAAACATGCTAAGTCGACTTAGCGTACTGTGGAATGAGGCCATCGATATTAAAGTTCTTTTCC